>NQII01000971.1:10325-71831 GCA_002778355.1 Clitarchus hookeri | reverse complement strand
CAGCACCCTTCCAATGGAATGCGAGAGCGTGCAGTCCCGTAGCTCCCGAAGCTATGTCCTGGCTGGCGTCTCTGTTGGGAGCCGTCGTCGGTGTGTGGATGCAGGAACGTGAAGTTGCGCTCTACCCATTGCGACACCGTGGCCCCTTGAATACCAGATCATGACATAACGACTCAGCGGCATCTCTGGGAGCCACAACCAACATGGCCGACTCCTTGGCGTTGGCTTATGGAGCCTCCATGAACAAACATGGCCGCCAGGGAATGAGCGAGAAAAAATAATTTTTTGGAACTTTTGAAATGTTAAGAAATTTTTTCAACTTTTGAAATATTAAATCAATCTTTTTAAATATCAAATCAATATTTTCAAAACGTTAATTTTGAAAATTAATTTTGTAAAAAAAATAATTTTTTTAAATTAATTTTTTGAAAATTAATTTTGCCAAAATTTAGGAATTTTTTGGAATTTTGGCAAATTTTGGCATTGGCTGTCAAGATGGCTGCCGCCGAATGGCACTGGCTGCCACTATGGCCACCGTCGAAGCAGAATGCAAACGCATGAGGTTTGTCATTTCCTTACCAAGCTTCTGGCTCCCGGGCTCCCTGTCACGACGCTGTCTTCGAATGCTACATTTCTAACTACTAACCTGGACCAAACTGAGGTGGGGCTGAATGAGCATGTGATACGGACTTTATTGTAAATATTGGAACTTTCAAATATGGACATACAGTATAGTTTATAAAATGAAATTAATAGGTTTTGATATACTGTCTATTGAGACTGATTTTTAATTATTTAATCACACTAATTTATTTGAGGTAATTGTAAATTGTATTGATTTAATTCATTAATTGTAAATACCAAGTGATATAAATTTATTGTGAGATGTGTCGAGAGAATTTTGTTTGTGTGTAGTTATTCTAAATAAAAAAAAGGAAATTATAATTAACTCTTTTATTTAGTTAAGACCTTCATCCCTTAACGAACCTGGTTTAGCCCACTGACTTTTGAGAAAATTGTAACAATATGTATGTTGCAGTTAGTTCCATGTATGAAAGAATCGTTCCTTGTGTAAATATTGGATGTTATATGAGTTTCTTGCCATTTTAGGATTTTCCAACAGCCAAGTACAAAATTTGTTGGACATGGGTTGCCGGTGTACTGTGAACACTGAATAAAATATCGTGCAGTAAACTGAGCACCTTTGAAAGCCCTGCTTAGGATCTACTTGTATGCACATTCTATCTTATTCTACCACGTGTAACATTAACATTATGTGACTGATCACTTAATCCATGCGTAAGTCAATTGAAACTGAAATTATTAGAAAAATAAAATTATAAAAATTAGCTAATTCTCGCGCTTTTATGTATTAAAAACCGAAAACAAAATAAATAATTACAGTACTCACAAATGTCAGCCTAACACTTTTAATTCAACGTTAAGACATGAACTACTTTCCTTCAGTCGTTACCAACTTTACTGGGCGCATATCAGTCAGTGTGCTCGTTAAAATATATGCAGATAAGGGCAGTGACATTTTTCGAAGGTTAATTTCAAAAGGGTTCAACTAATCGGGAACAGCCTATGTGAAATTTCGTCATGTTCTGACGTGTCATGCTGACTTGTGCTATTGTGACTGCAGTACCACTCGTATAGTCTGTTCGTAGTACCTTCACTCTTTTTAATGAAACCTTTGGAAAACCACTCCATATATGACGTTTTTGGTTTGTTCTTAAATATTCCAGTATCACAAGGGTTTTATACTTTGCTAACATAAAAGTATCCCACTTTTGCTTAAATTGAACTTTTACTTATATTTTATAAATAAATTATAATTCGTTTATAATTAATAAGAATTAAAACAGAGAGAAAATAGATGTGTTGGTAATGCCTAGTAAGAAATAGTTTTCATGCAAAATATTATTAACCTGAGTGCGCACAAATGCGGTGCGTTGTCCTTCCGTGTAATTTTCTAGACTTGGAGGCGGAAGAATAACCTGAAAGTACTTATTTTAGCCGAAAGGGCACTTCAGGTAGCTGCGCGGAAGAAGCGAGTGGGCAGTCCAACACGCATGTAAACATTGGCGTGAGATTTAGCAGACCCTGCGGCGTGAGTTCGGAATGCTGGCGCCATGCCCAGAGTGTCTGGCGTAAGAAGGCGAGCGCAGCTGCCGGACTAGACTTACATGCTGTCCCGTGACGTTCCACAATCTTAATTTTCGAATGGAATTCATCCTTTAGTTTATACAAAAACGCTCTAAATAAATGTTTCACTCGCACTTGGCAGTGCCCCAAAACTGCAGAGTAATTACTCTGAGCATCTTGCCGAAGTGAAATTATTACATTTATTGTTTCGGCGAGCATCAAAGGGTAATTAAGTTGAATTAAACAAATATAAAGAATGTATGCACGTTCTGTATACAGACACGGGTGAAGAAGTACAAAAGGGTGGGTGATAATTTCCTTAGTTTAAATTTAAAAGGTAAGTTATTTATATACGGCTGCATTCTGCATTTTTTAACATTACGTTTATGATTTAGTTATGGTAAATGTAGCTTATTGTGTACCTCGGTATATATGTTGGCTCAAAAACGTTCGGGATTTTCCATCATCTCTAAGCATACTGTTTACATTATATTCTTCCTAAAATAACTTTTACACTTGCTTTGCTCAGCTTTTACTTTATGTGGCGTTGTAAAACTCAGGCCCTGGAGGAATTTTCCCTTACTGAAGGCAGACTGAGGGAGTGAGTATCAACACATCTCCTGGGTTGTCTTGGACAGACAGCAGTGGAAAGAGCAACTCTCCGGCGTGCTCTGAGTGAAAGAAGAGCCTTGGAATGACGTGTTTATGGGTTGCGGCAGGGACAGGCAGCACGCGTGTGGGGTACCGATGAATGTTCAGCTCTCCGGTTCGTTTGAGCAGTGAGAGCACAAATGCGGTTACACTCTTCCCCCCCCCCCCCNCCCCCCCCCCAAGGATGCAGGTGTGCACTGCATTAACGTCTTCATTAATCTCAGAAGCTGGCAACTAATTTTTCTATGGAAAATTTTCCTAAGCATTATTAAGAATTCAGTATTAAGAAAGAAGCCAGAACAAGCATAACTTCTACTTGTCAGTTGAGGTTGTTAGTGGGTAATATCTTTATCTTTAACAAGTCAAGGAGGAGTGGTTAATTTTCCTCAAGGAATTAGAAAAAATAAATAAATTTAACTCTAAAATCTGGTTCCAAGCTTTCTTTCCTCGACTACCTGCAAGGTATCATTTGTCAGATAACTCATTCCTAAGTGACCATTTTAAAAATAAACCGTATTATGCGCAAATGTTTGTAAACACTTTGTTAAGCTAAAACATAACTTGCTATTTAACAATATTTAAATTTGTTACAGAATAAAGCCAACTTCGCGTCCATAACTGCCTGTAACAATGTACGAACAGTTCCCCAAGATAATATTTCCAATTGGATACAGCGTAATTTTGTAAAACGTAAAAACATTCGAAAATACACTAAATTAAAAACGTATCCTTAAAATGTAACAAATTTCTTGTAGCTTTCGAAAAACTGCTATTAGATTTACTGCAGTATTAATGAATAACATGTCAAATTCTGTTTTAAAATGAATAAAAAACAGTTAAGTTCTAATACGACATACTAAAAAAGATATTNGAATAACATGTCAAATTCTGTTTTAAAATGAATAAAAAACAGTTAAGTTCTAATACGACATACTAAAAAAGATATTGTCATCGCAACATACACGATACTGCGTGAATGTCTTCGCAGCCCTGACACGTAAGCAGCATGGCAAAGTAATGTGCATCAAGAATCATCCTTAAATGAGGAAGGTTCCAATCTGGGGAGAGTGAAAATACGCGTCGTACGCCAACTGCTCTGGGAGTGAGGCATTATTGTGCGGGAGTCACTTTCATTCCCACCGGACTGTTAGCTTTTCCTTATTTTACGTATTTTTTTTCTAATCTGCCCATTTCAGTACAATAACTGCTGCCGTTCTACTAAGTCTACTTAAAAATGTAGCCTTGGTGAACGTCACCACCTCCCTTCCACTCCAGAGTCCCAAGTGTGTCACCATGAGTATGATTATTCAAACGTGTTAAACCAGTATCCAAAGATACTTTTTAAAATACAACTGAACATTTTGGCGCGATAACGTAGTACTACTTACACACAAATAATTTTGATATTGGTGAGAACAATGTGATTATTTCGGAAAAAAGCGCTTCGTATTAAATCTGCCAATTTTAAAGAGCCACGAATCTTATGTAAAGAAAAGATGTCATACGAAGATTCGTTTCTTCGAAAAACATGTTCCGAGCATGTGTATCATAGATAAAACTGAGAGCTCATCAATTCCAATCCAAGAAATTACGACAAAAGAGATATATGGCTTCCCAATAGATGTCCAAGCAGCACAGCTGAGTTTATATTCCTACCTCCATGGGTGAGATATCTCACATCAGAAAACCGCAAACAGAATCACGTGTTCCCTGAAATTTGTATAGTTATACATAAAATATATAAATAAATGTTTTATCTTCTAAAATAGGTACCAAGAGTTTTCCCACAAATTTCGAGGACCTCTTGTACGAGGTCGGGAGAAAGTCTTGCCATCTCGCACGATTTTATAAGTACTTTTTTCTTTGCGCGAAATTTTATAACCACAACATCGGCGGGCGGTGTTTGATTTCAGTGCGTGCTGGCTTTTGATCACAATTGTACCGGTTTGTTCCTCTGCTTGGTCATAAGTCAGTGGCTATCTCTCTCACGTGTGTGATTCGAGCAGCTCGCATCACGTATGTGAACGTCCACAGCACCACATTGTCACCTTGGTTGTTAGCTTATGAGGAAGGAAATCATCGCAAGTGCACAGTTCCGAACAAATACCACCACGCCTTGCAACCAGCCATCAAGCCACTACTGAGTCTCACGGCAGGATGTGGACTCACCCACGAGGTAGGATGAATTTCGTTTGGCTCTCAAATGTTTGCAGAACTTTCAAAATTACGTGATAAAATGAGTGACGTGGACATTTTGTTTACGTTTATTTTCAGCAGAATCGTGCTTTTATATAAAAAAAAATATCTGGCATAACTTGAGTAAAATCCTAGTTCCTCTAAAACTCGGTCAGAGGATCAAATGTTTAAGCAAACAATACTAACAACGAGTACAAGCAACATTATATCGACAGTTACATTTGGCAAAATGACTGTTAGTTGTAGGTAAAGTCATATTTTTACGCCATATAGCTTAAGGCGGCGGGATATTCTGATTTTAGTGGGTTTCTGACCAATTCGTACTAGGTACTCACAGATTGTATCATTCTGAAAGATGGGTGTGACCCATTTCTGGCCTCCTCGCCAAATGAGCTCGAATTCCTAATAAAAAAATTTTTAATGCCCCAGGGTTAGGACTGGTTACAAATAAGCACTACGATGGACCCTCCCAAGACTGCGATACGCATTCCCGGGAAACTGAATTTCTAGCAAATTAGATCTGTAACAGAATTAGTAAGGTTAACGTAGAGTTAACCTTAGTAATTAACCTAGTAATTCAGGTTAGGAACAAGGCAAGTCTTCTTAGTGAAGAGTTTAGCATAGGGAAAATTTTCGCCGCTAGGTGTGCAGTGTTTCAAAGAGGTTATATATAACTTAATTAAAATTTAAAGGCGTTAATAATAAAATAGAATGATTATACTTGGCTACGTAGTTATTTTAGAGCTGTTTTATGTTTATTGCAATTATTTTGTATTTTTCACGTAGAAAATAGAGAAAATCTGGTACACATGGTACCTAGTGGCGAAATTTTTTTATTTAGTTGTACAAACTAAAAGCATTGAGCTTCCCAACCTGAGTAGAATAAACCTTAGTACTACAGGCGATGTAAGCCAATGTCTACAAGTGCCACTTCGTACTTTTCTTCTTTACCTAAAGGACTCTGCACAGGAAAGTCCTAAATGTTCTATTTGAACCATTTTTCACTATTTTTATTTTTAAATATATTTAGTACGACGAAAGTAAAAATTAGGACTTGTAGTTAATGGTTTATCTTTTCTGGAAAATTATCATTACCAGAACATTTATTTACTGAAATACGCGTTGACAAGCACATAATGATCTTACAGACTATATTATACTACAGTCTCTCCTTAAGGCCTACCTAGCGCTTCAACTGCGTAGCAGCGTACTTGAAATATTTTTTTTTACGAAACTATTAAAAATATCCTCACTATGATAACCTACGAAAAGTAAACATACCCAAGACGAGGTTGGAATGGTACTCTCAGAATATCAGGTATGCCCATATTGCTATGAAGTTCTCCGGCATCGTTAAAGTGTTTTTTTTTACTGCCATGTCAAAACATATTATCCTGACACGAGCGAAGCTACAATAGGAACCCGTACTGAATTTTGCTAGAGATTTTCCATCAATGAATTGGTAAGGTCACCTCTTAAAGTGCCATACAACAAGACGAAAAAAAAACTGTACGCCAGTTCACAACTTTGTGCGTAGCGGCGAAGGGGCAACTGATACTCGTGGCATTGCAGCCCTTAACACTCCCGCACTTCTGATCATCAAACGTGTAAATAGCTACAGGTAGACGACCACCTTGACGAACGTCGTCAGCAAAAATACGCTCATAATTGGGACTGGGGAATAAAGCCTGGTTCACATGTACGCCGATAATGCCAAACGGACAGAGCCAATGGTTGTTCACATGTACAGTCCATTCATGGTTACTTCCAACTTTTCTGAAACCCTGCTGAAGTTCTACCTCCAGGATATTCCTCCGCCTCATGCAAACACTAAATCTTGACAATTACACCAACGGGACAGCGCACCGTATTCATGCGCATTCACTTTAATTATATTTTGCATGAGAACTATTTCTTACTAGGCAATACCAAAACATTCACATTCTCCCTGTCTTTATTTGTATTAATTATAAACGAAATATTATAATTTATGGGTAGAATATGAGTAAAAGTTAAATTTAACCTTAAATGTAGGAAACGTGCAAAGGTTTTATTCAATAAGTGCGAAGAAACCACGAATATACTATAAGCAGAATTTTCTGCATTTCCGTTTTGGTATTTGGCTGCAGGCTCAGTTTACGACCATGCTGGCTGGTCCGTTATATGTAATACTGACATTTTAAAGTAAGTGGTGGGCAGAGAACTAGGCACAGTCATATTTCTTCTGTATTCTATTAATCTCATTGTGGTACGAATTTTTATTACATTATTTTCGAGTGTCTATAATTTTGTTATATATTTCCAAATTTGCTTTACAATTTATTGCTACATATTGGATCATCCAAACTACAGTTATTTTATCAATGTGTTGAGTAAAATAAACTTTTAAATTCCAAGAAATTTGTGGTGTGGACAATGGGAAAAGTGGATCTCTGGGAAATATCGGTGAAGTCTGCCGACGAGCAGAAATTCCAGCGAGAGTTCAAATTTCCGGCATGGCTCGTGCGAGAAACGATGACGAGTTCTGATAGGTTATTCCAGATTTCCGCTCTTTCTGTTCGGCGTAACTGACGTATATAGTCTGTTCGCAGTATCTTCACAGTTTCTAAAAACAAAGTCTTTGACAAATCACACCATGTATAGCGTGTTTGTTTGTTTCCTAAATATGTCGTTTTATACTTATGTTAAAATAAAAGTATCTTATTTTTGGTTAAATTAAATTTTTACTTATGTTTTATATATGAATTACAGTAACTAACATGAATAACACAGAGAGAAAATAGGTGTGTTGGTAATACCTAGTAAAAATGAGTTCTTATACGAAATATTATTAAATTGGTTGCACACAAATGCCGTGCGCTGTCTCTTTGGTATGATTGTCAAGATTTAGTGTTTGCATGAGGCGGAGGAATATCCTGGAAACAGGAGTTCAGCAGGGCTTCAGAGAAGTTGTAAGTAATCAGGAATGGACTATAGATGTGAACGAGGCAAAACTGTCGAGCGGCCAGCTGGCGGACTCACCACGGGAACAGGTGACCAGAGACGTTGACCGGCGCAGAGACCGCGCACGCACGAGGCTCGCTGCTGGGACTGCTTGCTGTACTGTCCCCGGCAGCACGCGGGTCGTGTGCCCGTGGCCTGGAGTGAGGTTCCTTCTGCGCATGTGCCGCAGTCCCCGTCTTCCTTATCAATGCCGGGGTGACAGCTACCATCCCCTCTCTCCTCCGCCAGGGGGTAAACAAAGGCCAGGGGCACCGATCACCCCTGTCGCCGGCATCCTCCCAGGACGTCGGTCTCCACCTGACACGTGCGCGATGCGAGAGCCGACCCCTTTACGCACTTTCAATTAATTAACCCGCTCGGTCACACATTAATTTTTGGGTTCAATTGTTGCAGTTACGTATTTTTTTATATACGTTGTACTTATGTTCAGCATTTTTCACGCAGCCAATGAACGACATGCTGCGCGCTCGATGATATTGGCATTACCCATTCCTGACAAATGCCAATCTGATATGTGGGTTTTTGCCACATATCAAGTTGGCTACAACGAAAACTCATAATACTGGGTACTGATACCTTGTTGTGAACAGTCGAGTCACAAATTGCATTCGTTTACAATGAGTCGACGATCGTGGATACGGTGAGGGAACGGGTTAAGCTGATAGTATCCTCCCATCTGTGATTTATTTTTGTTTCACTGCAGCTCATTTTCCAGATCAAGTATTTTATAACGAGGGCTGTCAGGGCATAAGGCATACCTTAACAGATATTCTTAACTCCACTACATTTGGTCCACGTTGTTTTTGTAGCATCTGTAACCGTAATAAATATTAACTAATTATATATTATTTTTCAGTCTCATATTAGAAAATACAGACTGAAATCAGTGTCTATTCTGGTTGCAGGAATTATGTAGAGTAGTTGTGTATGAAATAATGTTTGAATTTTAATATATAATGCAAATCTTTATTTTCAGGTAAAACTGGACAATGATGTTATTGGCAAAATATAAGAGGTACATTAATAAATATAACGCATGGGATACTAACATATGAAGGGTATTACTAACTATGCAAATACCCCTTACTTGGGTCTGCTACATTACCAGGCAACCATTTTGGTCACAAGCACGGAAATATCAATGTAGACGCGTCTTAGTTACGCAATGAATCACTTTGTTCCTATTTAGGAATTATGTATCCGATGGTTGTGGTCGACAATAATGGCTTATAAGCATCACTAGGCCACTGTAGAAAATATGTTTACAAGAGGGTTTCTCGTACATTACGATTATGTTGCCGAAGCTTGCCTTCCAGGTGGTCAGCCAGCTCGCTTAAAGCAAAACTATAATGACAGACCCTGAAGAGGTCTGCCTACCTGGATTTACTTTCCACTTTTGAGACTCAATAACAGGGGGTGGGATGGGGCGGGGGAAATAACGACGGCACTGCCACGAGAATCAAGTACGCCATCGCCGCTACGCGCAGGTCTCTTGAACTGTCGCGCAGTGTTTTTATCGTGCTGCGTGTACCCGTGAGACTTTTTATTGGTGGAAAGTTTGAAGCAAGATTCAGTGCAAGTCCCGCGAATACTTTTGTAGTATCTGGCCGCTTTATTTCAAGACAGAGAGCTTTGAAAAAGTCATTTTTAGCTATGATGAAGTGTCCAAAATAGTGTTCCTAATGTGCGTGATGTCCTTAATGTACTCGACAGATCTCGTCTAAAGTGTACGTTCTTTATGTAGACCAGTATATTGGGTACACATTTAATAGTTTCGTTAAAACAAATGTGTATTTAAAACACACTATAATGCACACCAAGCGCTTTAATGGGACTACTCATTACTCGCACCCCACCACGGCGAGTGGATTCGATTCCCAACGGGGCCAAACCCGCAGTTGTCGTTAGTGAGAAACGTGGTGGTCGCTGTCGTTGGTCGATGAGTTTTGCCGAGGTGCTACAGTTTCTCCCACCGTTGTGTTCCACCAATGCTTCATCTCCATCTCACCCCCCTCCAGTATCCCCAATCCATCGGAACAGAAGAACCCTCCGCTGTTGAGCACCGCCCGAATTCCTCACTCACTGTGGCAGAAAATTATTTATCGCAGCTAACTTATGCTTGTTAACAGATATCAACATAAATTATTTTTTAAATATTTACAATGGACTCTTAGCCTTTGTGTAGTAATCATTGTTTAGAGAGAGGGACTTCCGTCTCCGGGACAGTTCTTGGGGACTTGGGAATCAGGTGGGTGTATGCGATGAAAGGAGGGCTGATTCCTGCACGAAGGAGAATCTCTGAGAATCAGGGGTAGCATGTTTGAGTTTGGAGTTCTCCGGCACGCCAATTTTTTTTATTCTATGTAATTTCATTTTAATTTGGGCTAATGACTTTGTATTTATTTTGGGTTGCATACTATTGTTAATTCATAGCTTGTGGGTGATTGTGGAGTGGGTTTGCAAGTGTTAACATTAGCCTTGGACCATTTTCATATATTTTACAAGCAGATAACCTTGAGTAGAAGAGGCTGTAGATACTTGTCTCTTCTAACACCCATCTGTTTTGTATGACGTCTTGTCCGTCAATAAAACGTAGACACGGCGTAAGAAATAGTTGGACAGAAATGCATCAGCATCACATAGTTGGCAAAAACAGGTCACCAGAATTGAACTTTATTGATTTTTTTTACACAGGTTTCTAAACGTATGTGCCCTATATAACTTGTTTCGGGTTAATTTATGACTCGCTTATAGATTTTTCTGTATAATTTATGCAGCATGTAATTTAGGTTTTGTCTTCAGTGGGGTGCCTGAAAGCTTGCTGCACTCCCTAGGGTGCGCCGAAAAGCGTTGCCCAGTTGGAGAAGTGTCTGAAGGCCTGAACCTCTAGAAGGTGCCTAAAAGCTATCCCCCTCCTAAGTTGTAGAAGTGCCTAAATGTTTGCACCCCCTAGGAAGCGCCTAAAATCTTTAAGTTGAAGAAGCGAGTGAGTGAAGAGATTTGGGCGGTTCTTAACAGCAAGATCTTGAGAGCCGATGAGGGTGATTGAGATGAGTATGGAGCAATGCCGGAATGAAAGGGAGGGGGAAACGGAGATCCCCGAGAAAGCCTGCTGACCAGCGGCATCGTCCGACTCTATTCCCACATGCGAAAAACTAGGTTCGCCTTGGTAGGAGGCGAGCAGGCTAACCGCTCAGCCACCACGGCCCTCAGTTGAAGAAGTGCCTAAAGGCCTGCACCCTCTATGGGGGAGCGTAAAACCGTGCCCCTCCTAAGTTGGAGAAGTGCCTAAGGTCTTGTACTTCCTAGGAGACGTCTAAAAAATTGCCCTTCCTTAGGCAATGAAGTTTCTAAAGGCTTGCGCCCCTTAGAACGCACCTAATAGCGTGCCGCCTCCTAAGTTGGAGAAGTGCTAAGGTCTTGCAGTCACCAGACTAAAAACGTGCCATTTCCTAAATTGGATAAGTGCCTAAAGGTCTGCACGCCCTAGGGGGCACCTAAAAACCTTCCCCCTCCTAAGTTTCAGAAGGGCTTGAGGTTTTGCACTCTTTAAGGGATGCCTAAAAGTGTGCCCTCTCCTAAGTTGTAGAGCATAAATGTTTTCATCCCTTACGGGTGCCTAAAAGCATTCCCCCTCCTAAGTTTCGACACTACGTGACGCCTGAGTGGCGACGACCAGGTAGGAGGGAGACCTTCACTCAGGGCTGCTGTTTCCTCACCACGCCATCCTTCCACGCCACGTGTTTACGGCGTCTTGTCGCAGGTCCAGGACGACGCTCCAAGCTTCAGTCGAAGGTTGCCGATCTCGTTAGCTCGCATCAGATAGCGATCGCGCGCGTCCGCCCTAACGAGGTGAGGTGTGGCGCCACCGCCGACCAATGGTAGCGCGAGATGAATCGCGCCCGCGAATACGAGGGGTGCGGAGATGGTTGTTTTGTCCATCGCAGCGTCGTACGATGCTCCTTCCTGACCCGCGGCTCGGGTGTCATCACCCCCTCCACGGGGTGGAAAACAACAATGGCAGGGAAGAACTGCGCGTCTCTTGCGCGACGTCCTTGAATTGATGCACGCCATCTGTCGGACGTCGGTGCTCGGGCTCTTGGGAGTTTCAGGTTGCGCAATCTTGTTGCGACCTCTGCAGGACATAACCTCTACTCAGCGCGCCAAGCATCATTTTGTCCTTAAAACAGGCTGTTCGCGGTAAAGTGAACACTTTTGAAATCAAACATTGAATAGAAAATACGCTGGTAAAATTATTTGGTGGAGGGGGGGGGAGGGAAAGTGTTTGTTCGCCGGTAATATTTAACCGGTTACTGTTTAAGAGAAACATGCTATGTGTTATTGTTCGAACATGCTTCACGAAGGGAAATCATCCATCAGCTCAACGTTTAACGTTTTAGGGTCTACACCATATTACAATGTGTGGACACATGTCGAAAAGTAAAGTGGATGATCAACGAACCACTTTGCTGTACACTGACATCTAGTGTCCGTACGTGACGTGTTCACCTTTGTGTACATTTATTCAGCAAAAATGTGGTACCTGACGGAGGTGGAAACTGTACGAGCGGTAGTACCTGCAGAGCTTAATGTGGCAAAATATGTTGGTGGTAGCGCCTGGCAACACTTCAATCTAACGGGAATGTACACAAGGAGGCCAGACCAGGGTAGAAAACGTAAAGCCTTGGCCAGAGAAGACCGATATGTGGGGAATTGTGCACTTCGGCGGCCCAGTGCTACCACTCGGGACTACAAAACTGCTCTGAGGGCGGCAACCGGTAAAAATGTCAGTGACCAAACAATACGCAATAGGCTGCGAGAAGCAGGGTTAAGAGCAAGAAGGCCCACTAAGGTTCCGCGCGATTAGCGCTGCATCACAAGAGAGATCGACTACGATTTGCTGAGGAAACACAGGAACTGGCGGCTTCGTTACTGACGCAATGTGCTGTTCAGTGATGGATCTCGCTTCCGTCTAACACAGTGTGATGTACGTGTGCCGTCGCCGTGGTGAGCGTTACACAGAAGCTGCTGTCCTGGAAACAGAGAAATTTGGCGCGGAGTTAGTTATGGCGTGGGGTGGCCTCACTATTGATGGCCGAACAGGCCTTGTGATTGTCAGACCCTGGCTATTGTCCCCGAGCACGTTATGCCCATTTCTGTTGGAATTGGTCCCCAATTTGTGTTGCAACAAGACAATACAAGTGCACATGCAGCAGCAGCCACCGTGGCCTTCCTACAGGATGTCCAGATTAGCGCAATGGACAGGCCTGCTGTGAGTCCAAATCTCAATCCCATTGAGCATTTTGTAGGATAAACTGGAAAAACGAGTCAGTGGCCGTCCTATTGCTTCTCAGACTCTTGAACAACTTACATACGCCCTTCTTGAAGAACGGGAGAACATCCAACAAACAAAGACCCGCGGACCGATCAGAAGCATGTCTTGAAGGTGTGAAGCATACACAATACGTAAATCGTGTTTTGTGTGTTCATTTGACATTAATGGACGGAGTCTCCACTTTAGTTTAGAGCACTGTACTTGATGTATGCTTAGAGTACCCATGTGTGCAATGACACAGTAACATGTTTTTCGTTACCAGTAAATAATAGTTTAAACTTTCTGAAAAATCCTTCTTTATCCCTCTCTAGAGCTGTACGGCAACAATACATATGTTTAAAATCTTGCCCCTCTAATTTTTGAGCGGTGTATATCTGCCCGTTAACTGCACATATTCTACCGTACGCACTGGCATGCCGACTCTGAGTTAAGTTGGCTTCGAATCAAGCAAAATGGTTCCAGGTCTTGATGTTGTAATTCAAGTGTAACGTTTAAATTTAAGGCAAATCAAGTTGGTGCTCTTCCGCTTTAAACACATTAGAGAATGAACGGGCATATTAGCAACGCAACGCATTTAGGTTCCAAACACTTTAATGTTTTCACTGGTCTGACGCATGTATAAAGTTATTAGTCCCATGGCAAAATAATTGTTACATGTGGCGTAAGTATACAATATGAGAATAAAAATATATCTGAAGCACGACTTTCAAAAGTGCTCAACTAACCGTGGACAGCCTATACAGTTGGTGTACCATTAAACAAACATGCCTTCAACGCTAAATAAAGTAATGTCTTTAAATGTATATATTTTGATCCAATTATTTGTTTTGGCGTCTTATTAAATAGTACAGTCTGTTAGACCCGTAATTTTCCAGGATGGGGACTGACCGGCAAACATGCACCGAGTCTGTTCAAAAGGGAGTCGTACAGTCATGGTATCCTCTTCTGAGACAAATGTGCCCACGGCTAATGTAACTAGCCCTCGATATCCTGCAGATCGGCACCGGGTCGGTGTTGACGTCCGAGGGGACCCTACTAATGTTCTGTCGTTGACAGATCGGGAGACCTTGCCGGCCACAAGAATACCTAAATATGAAGCAGATATTCCATAGACACACGTGCCGTGTGTGGAGCGTTGTTTTGTAAAAAAAAAAAAAACTACTAGGTATAGTCCATTCATGGTTCCTTTCAACTTTTCTGAAGCCCTGCTAAAATTCTACTTTCATGCTATTCCTTCATCTCATGCAAACAAAGCTTAACCAAGTCTAGAAAATTACCCCATATGGCCAACGCACAACGTTATGTGCACTCGGGTTAATGCTATTTTACATGATAACTATTTCTTATTAGGTATTACCAACACACTTATTTTCTCCCTGTTTTTATTCATATTAATTATAGATGAAAATATCATAATTTATAGACGAAATACGAGAATACAACTGTCTCGCGAAGAGTAACACATGATAACGTAGGTTATCATCCATGTGCCGCTGTGCCATCAGGGTTTCCCGAATCAGTTTTTACAAACTTATGGAGCTAACATTTGGAAGAATTATATTTTTCTGTGGAGTTAATTCTGAGGCCATTTGGGGGAGGGCAGCGCACATTATCTTGTTCTAAAAATTATTTCCAAAGAATTGAATGATGCTCAAGTTTTCAAAATGTCTTTCAGCTGATGACAGTTTACTACGATGTGATTCCTGCGATTAAACTTGTCCCGCCACTTCTTAAGAGTGCGCGATAGCTGTTACTTGACCGCGTTCAATACAGTTTGGTCAAACCAGATCATAAAATGAAAGTTAGAATGAATAAGCTCGCAGTTGCACTCCAGTAAACTTTTGTAACATTCGATGCATTCTCGTATTGTTTGGTAGCTACTTTTCAATTTAATTTTTAAATTATATTTTTGTCCGTTGCCGTGGCGTTGTTGTCAGCGTTTTTTTTAACTTAACTCGGGTTAGAATCCCAGCACCGCCAGCCTTTAGTTTACAAAACTTTGGTAGGACAGGAACGGGTTTGACCCAACCTCTTGAGGATAACTGGGAAGCTGCCAGGGTGTGAAAAGGTAGATAGGTAGGTCTTAAAGTCTCGTCAATATCGAGGTCATTAGAGACGGAGCAAGTCGCTCGGAGAATCAGGAATGGGGAGGGAATTGTCCATTAATTTTTTACCTGTAGTTAGGAAGGAGGATGCGGTGACCCAGCGGCTAGAGCGGTCGCCTTCCATCCAGGTGAACCTGGTCGATTCCCGGTGGGATCGCTCCCGGATTTTTGCACATGGAAATCGAGCCGGACGATGCCACTGGTCGGCGGNCCCCTCCACGCCTTAGCATTCCGGCGCTACTCCATACTCACCTCGCTTCACCTTCATCGGCTCTCAGAAGCCACCCAAACCTCTCCACTCTACTCCATTATAATTAGGAACCGTCCCATCATTCGCCTGGAGTGATTTCGGGAAACTGCGGGGGAAACTAAAATTAGAATGGACGGACCGGGAACCAAACCCATGTCCTCCCGAATGCGAGTCCAGTGTATTACCACTGCGCCACCTCACTCGGTGGATGTGAAAGTGTAACATTGTCGGTCCAGGATGCAGAGACTACCTAAGCTGGAGGGTGTCATTGCACTGACAACACAACCCCTTGTATAGCAGCCGTCTGGTAAGCGATGATCGCCTAGGTCAAGTATTTCACGAGATCGTTATTACATTTCTTTAAAATACTTGTCCCTTTGAAGAGTGATGCTGCTCAATGCACGAGGTTAAGGTTTCGGAAACACACGCGTTTAACCTCCTGCTCCTACGCCAAGAGAAAGTTTCACTGCTATAAACACAGTAGTTCATGGCCAAGTAATAAATATGCAAGCATCGCCTTCGTAGCTCAGGCACTGCTCGTAAAGGCATCGCACTCATAGTATCTTCACACTTTTGAATCAAATCATTGAAAAATCACCATATCTTAAAACCGTAATATAGTAATTTTTAGTTAAATTAAATTTTAGTTATATCTTATCTTTAAATTAATAAATATATAATTTATAATCATATGGTTTAAAATATAG
Organism: Clitarchus hookeri; assembly: GCA_002778355.1. Taxonomy (NCBI): domain Eukaryota; kingdom Metazoa; phylum Arthropoda; class Insecta; order Phasmatodea; family Phasmatidae; genus Clitarchus; species Clitarchus hookeri. The sequence continues at coordinate 55,436 of NQII01000971.1, read as the reverse complement.
AGAAAATAAGTGTATTCGTAACGCCTAGTAAGAAATAGTTCCCACACAAAATGTTATAAAACTAGTGCACACAAATATGGTGCGTTATCGCTTCGGTATAATTTTCTATACTAGTTCAAGGTTCGTTTGCATGAGGCGGAGGAATAACATGAAAGTAGAACTCTAACTGGTCTTCAGGAAAGTTGGAAGTAACCATGAACGGACTTTATTCACTTTAATGAACCAATTGCGATAGCTATCGAGATAAGACTTGCCCTTTTCATAGAGGAACAACCACCATGACAAGTACTGAAATTTACACATGTATTTCTCGAAAACTTTAGGCTTTGACACCGTAAGACAACGCAAATTTTTAAATTAATCTTGACGCTATGACTGATAATTAATCGTTGAAAAATCTATCATGCCTCCGCGTCACGAAATTTTTATAAGGATTGCGAACACTATGAATGTCGTAAAATATTTTAATGATAGTGAAACATTTACGGTGGTTGTAGCTATTTGTTCAGTTACAGATTTTACATATCCAGTGTTTTGTTGTAAATACTTTTGCGGCAAACGTATGTTTCATCTCACTTCGAAGGCGTACACTGCACTTGAGAATTATTTTTGACCAACAGTCGTTTATAAGTAATTGAATTTTTTTTCCCCTTACTGTATTTTTGTCTGAATAAAATCTGATTTACAGCAAGTGGTGTTTTTTCCTTTCAGCCAAATAAGAGCTCAATCGATTGTACTCTTTTATTGAAACAATAACATATGCATTCAACCAAATTATTTGACTGAAATAAGTGGTTCAATTTTTGTTAGCATTACGCAAACAATTATTTGGTAAAACAAATATTTCCCCCCATGTGGGTACCAATAGTCTTCGTGCATGGAAACATGTTGAAAACACGCAGACATACCTGAATGCACCAGTAAAATTTGGCACTAAAAATGATATTTTATTGTTTTCGTGAATCTCGTGGCACTGATACTTGATCTGCACAGACTCTACTGCCTTGATTTGACGAGAGAAAAGGGGACGAGGTCAATTCCGAAGCCATGTGATAAGAAAAGGCCGACAATGTGACAGAGAGTGCAGCAGTATCCAGGGCCGACACTCGTGCATTAAATATTCGAAACCTCACCACAACTTCGAAGGCGAGTACAATAATGCCGAATTACGCTACACCGAACGCCAAGTTGAGCTCAACCCTAAAAAGTTAGACATGCGTCTAGCTTGCACAAGGGAATGGCAATCACTAGAAACAAGTTATAAACCCAGCCATTTCGTTGGAAACGAGAAAATAAACTTACACAAAATGTAAATGAGATATACTTTTGGTAATTTAACTAAGAACGTATATGAACTTAATAACTTCCTTGGCAAAATTTTAGCCTATAATATAAATAAAAATTTAAATTGTGTACATAATTTATTTGTACAAAAATATTAGGCCTAAACTGTTTTCGACGGTACAGTATTTCAAGAATATAATGTACTTTGGTTTTAATTACCTTATATACATTATGGCTTTTATAATAAAGAGTGGGCAATCAAAATAATAAACATGAGTACTTGCATTGAAATAATTGTAAATTATAAATGAGAACATCAGGTGTACAATGTTATTTTAATTCTGTAGGAAAAACAGAACATAGAAAGCAACGTCTTGTTGAGGCATAAAGTGCGTTGCAGAGGTTCTAGGCCAAGGCTGCCCAACCAATTTTGGAGGTGGGCCATAATATCAATTCAATGCCAGCCGGCGGGCCACCTAGTGAATAATAGTTGCCTACAGTTATGATATTTAAATTATACAAATCTTTAAGTTACACATAGTTTAATTATAATCGAAACATACAAAACGTCAATGAGACCTATGAAGAGGTTTTTGAGCTAACAATTGATCAATATTTGGCTACAAATCGGAGGTCGACAGTAAAATCAAGTCTGAAATATGTTTTGCTGTTAACGAAGTAAGGTATTTGTTTTTCACATAACTGACAGTTGAAAAAACCTTTTAGCAGATATATTTTGAGCCAAATCTGCTCAAAACCTGCAAATCACGATCACACATTGCCGGAAAGTCTTCCTTTGGTACCTATTTCCAAAATTTTATGAAAATATCTGAAGACTGATGTAATTGTGAAGAAACTGTTTCAGTAAATATCTGTTTCAAGAAAGTGTGGCTTTGGATTTCGGTGATTTCTAGCTTGATATTGGCTGCATATTCCATTACTTAATTAATGGTAATTGAAAACGGGTTCATAGTAAGCAAAATATATTTTTTATCTGATTCGATCCTGAAATCTGTTATCAAAAGACTGTAACAACGATTGTATTTGAGATTGGTATTTTGAGATATCAATCGAAGTGTTTTCCAGTTTTTCTCTCATATCTACGAGCGTTGGAAAATGATCGATATTGTTTCTGGCCAAGTTCAACAAAAAAAAAAAAAAAAGCTTAGTTTAGCTTTGAATCCCTGGACCAAATTTGACATCGTTGGCAACGAACAATCCTTTCCCTGCAGCTTTAGGTTAAGTATGTTGAGGTACTTTGTAATATTTACTAAAAATGCAAGATCGCATAACCACGATTAATTTTTAAGTAGATCTCTCTCAGCAAGCATTGCCTGCTTTTCTTCTAAAAACTCCAAGACCTGTACCCTCAAAAGAAGGAAATGTTTCAGCATTTCACCCTTAGACAGCCAGCGGATTGCACAATACAGATGCAACTCCCCGTGTTCATTTATTTCGTCCTCAAATAGAACCCTGAATTGTCTTCGATGAAGCGCTATGGCCCGAATATAATTAATGCAGCGTACTACAGGATCAATAACTTCATCAGACTTCATATCTTTGGCACATAGAGCTTCCTGGTGGATGATAGAGTGATATGAAAACAATTCCCGGCCTAAGGATTGTTTTAACAAAGCCACACAACCATTGGTTTTTCCCGTCATTGCGGGTGCTCCATCAGTACAAACAGAATCCAGTTTTTCCCACGCCAAACCCTTTTTCCCAACACATTCCTTAATTTTTATAAATATTTCCTTCCTGGTACTTGTAGTTTCTAACTGGCAAAGCTCCAATAAATCTTGAAATACGTTGAAACTTTCATCACCACACCTCACGAAGATGGCTAATTGTGACATACTCGTCAAATCACAAGTTTAATCCAACGCCAGCGAAAAGTATTTGCATTTCGTAACTGTATCCGTTATTTGGCTGCTAATCTCATTTGACATATCTTCCACTCGTCTTGTCACAGTGTTTCTTGAAAATGAAATACTGTCTGCTTTAGTTTTCACATTTCTATCATTGCAGTTCTATGCAAAAATCGACAAAGCTTCTTTCACAATTTCCCCATCCGAAAAAGGTTTATTTTTTGTCGCTAAGAGTAAAGATATCTCCTATGGTGTTTTTGCCATAGATTCAAGTTTGTCACATTTTTTTTTCAAATAGATTCTGCTGGCCAAAAATTTTTCTTTTCTTTCTTTTTACTAACTCAGTTCTAAGAGCACTTCCTTCCGGGCAATCTTGGTTGATTTTAAATGATTTTGTTTAAAATGCCGTTCTAATATATTATTTTTTGGCGATGGCTACTGTAGTAGAATAAACAAGACACATAGGCTTCAGTACTTTGCTCTCAGTAAACAAATATTTCATCTCCCATTCTTCATAAAATGTACGAGGTCGATCCTTTAATTTTTATGTACTTGGTTTGCTGAGAGCCATTCTGGAAACCAAAAAATAAAATAAACTATATACTGTTTCTTCTGTACCACGTCTGATAATAAAATCTAGCCTTTGCCTTTTTCTCATAGCTCCGCCCCATGTGTAACATTACATACGTACTTGATTTTTATGTGCCTAAGTTTTAAGCTGGACCTCAAGCTAAAATACACGACCCCGTTACAGTTTTATTAGAAGTAGTAGGCTATATTGATTGATTGGTGGTGATTTCAGCACTAAATCACAATTTACCGTCCTACACTTTGTGATCCTACCTACCTACTTGAAAGTAGCGCGCAATCCTAGAAACAATAATATTAACCAATTATAATAATAAATTTAATAAATACGTACTAATAAAGTAGTCATATTAATACTGAGTACTGACATATTGGTCTATTTCTATTTTATACATCTTTTGTTACTATATTTTTATATGCAACATTGTTTAGAAATTATCCCGTTCCGTCCGGCACGAGGAAAAACACGTTACGTTTGCTACAACCTTTTAAAAAACAAACATCGACTCATAACAAAACTGAGTGACGGGCGGCACGCGGCTCGGTAGGTCGGGTCATAAGTCGTTCCGCGTACGACCAATCGTGTTGCGGCTGGGGGTATTTTATTGGTAGCCGACCATTGTTGGCGGGCCACTTTGTGGCCCGCGGGCCTGGGTTTGGTTAGCCTTGTTCTAGGCCATGAGCCGGCCATGTTATCGGTATCACTTAGAGGGATGGGTTCTGATACAATTTAGTCAAGCTATGGATGTATAGATATAGAAAATATGTGGTAGCATGTCATAGCTCTTTGCCTTATGAGTGTTACTACGCCAATTCCAAAATTCCAAAATAAAGGGTTAAAAATTGAATTTTTCGTATGATTGATAATATTGCGGCACGTTATAATTATAAACCACGATTAAAGTAATTGTTATTGTAATTATTATGGTTACAATACTTTAATTATTTAAGTATATAAATAATAAATATTTTTCTTTCAGAGCCAATGGTGAATGACTGCGCAGTATCATGAAGAAGGCTGAAACAAGCACATCCTCCGCGTCTGATGCCATTGGACCATTTATGGTCCAATGTCCCACCTGGAGATCCGCTGATAAGCCAACAAGACTCATCGTCATGGACAACTCTGCTAGAAGCAGCTAAAGTAATGAATCACATTCCGCTTTTAGACATTGCGAAAAATGTGGAAAGCAACACAGTGCCCTAAATATTTTATCACAGGAAGTGCAGAAGTATGTTAACTATGAAAAGAGATTTAGAGACACTTAAGCGAAAATCTGAAGCAAGTATTAGTGATGATGCTGAAAGTAATTAATGCACACATAAACGCTTAAACAGAAGAACGTCATTTCAGTCAAATGTGTTAGCTGAAGAATGCATCTTTAGTGAAAAGATAAAATGCTACAAGGGAACACCGACACGTAAGAAATTTGTCAAAACTACAGAGCTTAGGGTTCATCAAAGACTTCGAGCGTGCGCAACCATTAATTGTGATTCAAAGATCTTAGCTATTTTTAGTAGGGACATGGGGGCTGCGGATACCCATTACCATGCATATTGTTATAAGAGCTATACCAGAGTTACAGTAAAGAAGGACGATAGTATGTGTAGTATTCAACCCGATGATGACTACAAAAATATGAGAGATGAAGCGTATGATGAACTATGCAATTATATTAGAACTGTGGTTATTCCTAACAAAGAAATAGTACGAGTGGCGACTCTCACTGAAAGGCTTGATACCCTCATGAGAGACACAGGAGTACAGGGAATATACAAATCAACTAAGAAGCATATTAGAAGAAAATTAGAATTTGAGTTCGGTAACAGTATCTACATATACCCAGACAACCAAGGAAAATTATTGGTGCAACCCGATAGTGTGATTCTACAGGATGTTGTAAGAGAAAACCTAAATTAGAAAAAAAAATAGTTAACAGATTTTAATGAAAAGACAACAGACAACAACAAGATCATAGATCAGACATCACTGCACATAAGAGCAATGATTAAAACAAACATGACTTCAACACCATGGCCATATCATCCTTCAGATGTTAGTAAAAATTCATTTACAGTGCCTGATTTCCTTCAACTGTTCGTATTGGGTCTTCTGGCTAGAGATCGAAAAAACACAAGGACCTCCGAAAGGGTCTACTTACTATTGCAATTATTCAGTCAGGATATTATATATGCAGTGACAAATAGACAGTAAAAAAAAAACCAAGCATTTATTGCTCCCATACCCTGTAAAAACGCTGACAGACAATGTTGAAATCATTCGCACTCTCAACAGGCTAGGTCATGGAATTTCATACTCGCAACTGGAATAAAATGACACTGCCTTGTGTTTTCAGAAACTTGCTGTTACTTTAAATGAGCAAGTTGTTCTTCCAGCTGGCATTCAGCCATATGTCTTTACAAACTTAGCATGGGATAACATTGATAGACTGGAAGAGACTCACTGATAAGAGAACAACTCATCGAGCCAATGGTATAGCTGTGCAGTCAAAGATGTTTGGACTACAACCATTTCAAGTTCCTCTCGTAAGCATTGAGAAACTAAAACAAAGATCACTGCCTACAACAAATGTTGAACTATCACCCATGCATGTTTCTGGTGAGAGAGTTGGGCCACAGCCACTGGTGACAAGTACCGAAGTTATACCAGAATGTGCTGTCCAAGTGAATCTTGTACAAAATAAGAATATAATCTGGGTTATTACACAGCAAGAAGCAAGCTGCACCCAAATAGTACCAAGTTGGATATGATTAAACATAAGTACCAAAGACATAACCAGTTTATCAGAGAATTCCATTGGCTGCTTGCCCTTCATTAATGCCCCTGTAGCTGAGTTGACAAATATTGCTGAAATTTTGAAACAGTCAGAATTTATAAGGGAATCACTGCATTTGGCGAAAATTGTTGTGGTCATGGATAAAGCTCTTTATGCAAAAGCAACTGAGATTGTATGGAAGAATAAAGCAACGTATGTCAGAATCATTCTTCGGATGGGCACCTTTCACACAATTTGCAATGCCATGTCTATTCTTGGGAAACGTTTCCAAGATGCTGGCCTTCGCGATCTTTGCATTGAAACTGGCATTATAGAAGAAGGATAAATTTCTTCAGTACTAGAAGGTCGTATGTAAAATCGTGCAGTTCGAGTACACAAGTGTGCGTATGAAGCAATGATGAGACTTGCTTGGTTGGAATTCATCCCCTGGGTGGAAAATAATAATTATCACAAAATTCAGAATGTCTACTCCTTCATTGAGGATGTTAATGATTTTGCGAACGACTTATGTCAACAGAGATTAGACGACCTCTTGCAGAATGCAGCATTTGTAGAAGTACAAAAGCTTTGGAATTTATTCCTGGATCATCTTCGTCATAACAATGGAGATATCTCTGAATTTTGATGTCGTATGCGGATATAGTTGAAAATGTATTACTAGCACTGCTGCGTGCTGCTCGAGAAGTGAATTGGCGTTTGCATCTAACTACCATACGCTCTATGATTGCATATGACAGGATGAACTACTTCAGATATTTTCCCAAGTCTTATGCTGAGATGACATTGCTGGAAGTGAAACATCCAGAGATACACCATAACTTCATCAAGGAATGTTTTTTCAGTTCAACTCTCAGATGTTAATCCATTTGGACGGATTCCAGTTGATCAAGCAGTTGAGGTAATAAACAGTCAACAAAGACACATAAATTCCGGGTGGTACAACAAGGTTCAACCTCAAGTCAGGTACTGTGAAAATATATTATATGACAACTGAACACAGAAGTGCCTTTTTGTGTCAAATTAAGGAAATGGTTCAAAACATTAGAGCAGGTCTTACTCATGCGGACCTACATAAGTCACGAATTGAAAAAAAAAAATATATATATATATATATACTGTTATCAGAGTTTTTAGTCTGGTTCAAAGCTGAGTAAACCCATTTGTTGGGCCATGTGATCTTATTAGTCTCTCCATGGCAAAAAAAGGCATATGATGACACAGTATCAGTTATAATTCAGGCACATGAAATATGTGAACAATGCTACACAGACTTCAAACTTGAGAGACTTGAGAATAATCCACCTATCTAGAAGTTTTACGACCCAATGGAAATGAACAAACTAAAAACCTTCACTAATATGTCCAAGAAGAAGGCAGCCAAGGGCAATGACAAGACAATAATCATGAATGCAGACAAAGTACTATTTGGTGTAATAAATGTGGCATCCCAAATACGGAGTCTTCAAATTACACATGTACTATCTCATCCTTTAGGACCTTTACCATGGGCTTTAGCAACTCCAAAAGGTATGTTGCGAAAGACAAACAAAACTGCTTTAACAACATAATTGCAGGAAAATGTTACCCTAGCTGAGGAAATACCTACATATTCTGCGACAGTGTTTGTTGGTATGGCACTTGTTCAGAGAGTAAAAGGAGAAGGATATAATTTTGGTGAGTTGGCTATGTCTGTCTTAGCAAATTCTTTGTGTGTAAATTTGGAGTCAAAGAATCGACATTGTGGTTGATAAGTACAATGGGATGTCTATCAAGAACAGCGGAAGAACAATGATAGGGGAAGAACTCGGGCACCAGTTACAAAACATCTCCTCTTCCCAGATTGTTAGGCAGTGGAGGAAATTCCTAAGCTACATAAGGAATAAAACCACTCTCATTACATTTCTTGTAAGAGAATGGAGAAAACTAGAGCATTTTGGTAAACTTGAGAACAAAACAGTAATCGTGAACTGTGAAGATATATGTTACAAAATCACATCTGAAGGGTGCAGCGAAATCCCTAATTTAACTAGTACACGTGAGGAAGCCGATGGTCGAATGTTACTACATACTGCACATGCTGCTAATGAAGGTTACGAGTCAGTGATAATAGGTTCAGATTACACGTAGGTGTTCGTTCACGATCTTTTTCCGGCCGCAGCAATGTCGAAGATTTGATGTTTTACAGGATTTCTTATGTGCAGTTAATCAGCAACCGTTTCCCAAAAAGGGTGAGAACTAGTAGAGGCAGGAGGGGTACCTCTGGCTCCTAGCCTAAGTGTCGGGTGGGGTGTGCAGATGCCGAGACCGCGTATCATGTGGTGCAGCAATTCCCTCGCACCCATGATGCGCGGATCTCTCGGCACGACCACCTCGTGGGGATGGTAGCAGACCACCTTGTTGAGAAGGGGTTCCAAGTACATCGTGAATCAAGATATAAGACTGCCGATGGACTGCGAAAACCTGACTTGGTGGTCTTCAAACCTGGTCAGGAATCCGCCTATATTCTGGACGGTCAGGTCGTCCAGTGTCGAGGGTTAAAATGGTATTTTGACAAAAAGCGTGACATCTACGAGAAGAAACAAGACATGATAAAGTCTGTGATGGATGAGTTTGGGGTGGCTGGGGTGACCGTACTCCCGATCACTGTCTCGTGGAAGGGGGTGTGGTTTCCCCAGCCACTCTTTTCTCTTAGGGTGCTTGGTGTTAGTGAGGCTCTTTTGCGGTCTGTGCCTACCTGCATTCTCTTCGGCTCGCTTATGTGTTGGCGACGTTTCTGCCGCTCAACCAAACAGGGTACCCATGTCCTGTGATTACAGTGGTCTTCGGACATTTCCTTGTTTTCTTTGTTTATGTTCAATTGGTAGGATGATGGGTGGATTGTAGTGCCCGGTATTTTTTCTATATTGTGTGATCTGAGTGTTAGGTTTTGTTGTGTTAATTTGTGTCAGTCTGGCCGGCCTTGCATTCGTCAGCCGGTCACTGTCAACCAAAGGGGCTTGCCTTTCCTCCCCTCGAGGGTCTGAGGGTGTGGGTTACAGCCACAACCTGGGGCCCGCGAGGGCAAGTGATAGCTAGCAGCGTATTGTAGGGGGGGGGAGTGACCAGTTCTATGCGAGGGAGTGCCTCCCCTCCCCCCCCCACCACCGCAATAAGCCTGCGTGTCGTGGTTGGTAGGTGGTCTCTCTGGGAGCATTTAGAACATTATTCTCGTATCTTCAAGAAGTGAGGGATGTCTATCTTCCTGTTCCTGGCTTCCCCTGATCACCTCTCGTACCGGCTGGCACCTGCTCGGCCTTGGACCTCTATTACCATTCTTAGTTGTTATCATCATTAACGTATCCTTTTCCGGCGAATGTAAGGCTTATTTTTCGACACCCTTCATCTATTGAGTGATACTAATTGGCAAGAATACCTAAAAAAAATCGCTCGGCGCCAAGTCTGGACTGTACGGTGGGTGGTCAATCTGTTCCCATCCAAAAGATCTGATCAGATTTCAATATTTGCGCGACATTCTATTATCTACGGCGATTCGGACCTTACTTTCCGAATAGCCCTCGTATTATGTGAAGTGAGATGATGCCTCAAACCTAAACCCAGAAGCTTATTTTGTTAGTAGCTTTTAGCCGATATATATATACATTCATTTTGTATGCTTAATTAATTTATTTGCTAATATTTGAATAATAAGATATTCGACTTACATGACGTTGATTTTAAACCATACAAATCCTATACTGATTATTATTCAGGTATTGTCTTGCAATAGTTTTAATAAGATGGAAAATTAACATTTTCCTCAATATTTATTCAACAGTTCAGTAATTTTCGACAGTCTTAAAATATAACGGAATTTATTTTGGTTTCAGTTCGGCGTGCTGCCAGGGTCAATCACGTGCGAGCCGAGCTGAGCGGTGCGGGGCCGAACTGGCTTTTTCCCGGACGTGACTATTTTATTGTAATTCGCGGAAACACCTCGCCTAGTTGTAGAGGTGCACTGAGGAGGTATTGACTGCGAGAATGTTTGCAACCTTCCTTCAAGTTCAACAAACAAGCGGTATTTTTGACAGCGTGCGTGACAACATGGTTGGCCGTGTTAACGCCTGCTTGCAAATCGGAGGACGTCACTTCGAACAGCTCCTGTAAAGACGAGCCGTGCTTCAAAATCTCTTTGTTGATATACTGCAATCAGCTGTTTGCCATCACACGCGGGGATTGGGGACTGGGGACTGTCGTCTGCTGTCCGCCTGCAGCTCGGTATGGAGGCGTTTCCAGACATATGTTCATTTTGTCTCGGCGTGCCCTACTACCCCTTAAAATTATGCCCAGCAGTTTCCGAACATTCAGTATATGCCAGACAAACACGTAGATGTATACAGGATGAGTGTGAATTCGAAAGACAAACTTAGTGAAGAGATTCCTTTGGCAAAATTAGGAAGGGCATAAAATTTAGAATTTGGCCGAAAGTGCATATTAAGGGAGGTACGGGCCCATGAAAACGGATTTTCAGAATGTATTTAACGTATAATATCAGAAACCGCTTGAGATAAAACAACAACGTTCTGGATACTGTGTGGTCGATAGAAGACCTCATACCCCATCAGGTTAGGTTGCTAATTATCATGCTCCTTCATTGGGATTGCTAGATTCCGATCGCATGGCAGTTCGTAACCGTAAGGTTATACACTGAAGAGCCAAAAAAACTGGTATAGGCGTGCGTATGCAAATAACAAAAGTATGGAACCAATCAGAGTAACGCGATGTGGTCAGCATCGCCTACATAAGACAACAAGCGTCTGGCAAAGTTGCTAGATTGGTTACTGCTGCTGCAATGGTAGGTTATCAAGATTTAAGTGAGTTTGAACGTGGTGTTATAGTCGGCGCACGAGAGATGTTGATGACTGGGAACACGTTGCCTGGTCTGACGAGTCTCGTTTCCAATTGTATCCGGCGGATGGACGTGTACGGTTATGGAGACATCCTCATGAATCCATGGACCTTACACATGTCAACAGGGAATTGTTCAAGCTTGTGGAGGCTCTGTCATGGTATGGGACGTGTGCAGTTGGCGTGAAAAGNCACATGTCAACAGGGAATTGTTCAAGCTTGTGGAGGCTCTGTCATGGTATGGGACGTGTGCAGTTGGCGTGAAAAGGGACCCCTGATACGTCTAGATACGACTCTGACAGGTGACATATACGTAAGCATCCTGTCCGATCACCTGCACCCATTCATGTCCATTGTGCATTCCGACGGACGTGGACAATTCCAGCAGGACAATGCGACACCCCACACGCCGAGAGTTGCTACCGAGTGGCTCCAGGAACACTCTTCTGACTTTAGACACTTCCATTGGCCACCTAAATCACCAGACATGAACATTAGTGAGCATATCTGGGAAGCCTTGCAACATGCTGTTCAGAAGAGATCTCCATCGCCTCCGTGAGGATACCTAAACACCTGACGGGACGTCCTATCATGGTGTGAAATGCCTCCTGCATACCTTCAAACATTAGCCGAGTCCATGCCACGTCGTCTTGCGGCACTTCTGCGTGCTCGCGGGGGCCCTACACAATATTAGGCANGCCGAGTCCATGCCACGTCGTCTTGCGGCACTTCTGCGTGCTCGCGGGGGCCCTACACAATATTAGGCAGGTGTACTAGTTTTTTTGGCTCTTCAGTGTATTATAGTTTGATTACTGTTTATGAAAGAGCATGTGTAAATCGACAAAAAAGATTGCCTCAGTAACACACCCTCCAGCCAACCGTTCTCCCAAAACAGTGACCAAATTATCGGAAGGAGTGGAGTGCCGTCACCAAAAGCCCGTCTGGGTATGCAATATGTCTGGCACCAGTCATAGTCATGAGGGGGAGGTGGAGAGGAGTCAGTGAAAAACGTACCCAAAATTGTACATAAATTTCACAACGACATACCATGGATTGTCAGACACGTCCGAAGACACCGTACATGTCGGAAATGTTGCTGCTGTGACGATCCGCCCGACAAGATCTTCTTCTGACTCCACTGCGGTTTAATACACGAAACTCCATATAAGCCCCCAGAAGAAAAAGGTTAAGAGTTCAGATCGGGTGACCGTGCTGGCCAGGTAAAGGGTCCACCATAGCCGATACATCGATCAAGGAATCTGTTTTTGAGGTAGGCGCGAACTATATGCGCACGATGGGCCGGGGCACCGACATGCTGAACCCACATTTGTTGTCTTGCTTGGTATGTAACATCTTCCAATAACTTCGGAAGAGTTTCTGAAGTGGCTGACCAGACGGTGTGGAAGCAAGTATGGCCTCATTAACACGTCACCAATGATACCGACCCACGCATTGACACCGAATCGCTACCGGTGTTAATGAAAAAATGTGGAATGTTAATTATCATCTGACTAGACATGACTGTTGTGTGAATTTAAAATGTCATCCTGTCCGAAGAAAGCCTCCCCAGTAAACAGAATGTTAGCTTCAAAACTACGTACCACCTGTCGTTGGCACAGGAACCATTCTGCAAACTGAACTCGCCTGGGGAAGTCGGCCGACCCCATGCTGTACACACTCTACAATTTGAATGTATGCAGTATCTGTCCTTGCAATACCTGCTCAACGATACGTTGACAAGTGTTAAGCCTGTTCGCTACAGTACGCGTATTGATGGTGGAATTGTTTTCAACCATTTGTATTACTTGTTCATCGAACCCTACTGTTCGGACATGACGTTGACGCCCAGCATTCTGTCTCCTCCCTGCATCCACGTGGTCATTATCCTGCAACTGGCGGTGCGATGAATTAAACGTAGTTTAATGTGGCTGCCTTCTGTTCGGATATCGCTCTCTGTACAAGCGTTGTGCTGCTCGTGCATTTTCCCCCTCTGTACCAAACACGATCTGCGTGTATGAGAGTTCGGGCCATAAATAACGTTCCATAACGCTGAAGATTACTATTGCCACCTTCACCAACACGAACAGAACTGGTGATTCCTCAGCGCTGTTCCAACACATGTTCATAAGTCAAATGCGCTGACTGTACTCTACAACATGTCGTTCTGAGTGTGGGAGTGGTGCCAGACGTGTTGCATACCCGCACAGGCAGTGGGTAAGGGCACTCCACTCCCTCCGATACTTCGGTCACTGTTTTTGGGAGAACGGGTGGCCGGAGGGTGATTTACACATGATCTTTCATAAACAAGCATCAAACAATGATACAGCCATGCGGTTACGAAATGCCATGCGATCAGAATCTAGCAACCCCAATTTCTTGATGAAAGGGGATGATAATTACCAACATAACGTGTTGGAGTATAAGGTCTTCAGTCGAACAAAATGTATCTAGTTATCTCAAGCGGTTTCTGATATTTTTAACGAAATCCATTCTCAAAATCCATTTTAATGTGCCCGTACCGCTCTTAAAATGCACTTTCGGCCACATTATTAAATGTATACCCTACCTAATTTTGCATAGGAAATCTCCCCACTATGATTATCGGTTGAATTCACACTCTTCCTGTATAGTTCTCATAGATTTTGTTGGTAAAACTGAACCTAGCTCAACAAGACCTAATAAAATAACTGTCTTTCTTAATCACTTTTAAAATAAAATACATGTGCACGTAACTGCATTTAGTCAAGAAATTGTAATGTTTGCTTACATATGCCGCGTTTGTTGATTCTTCATCATATACATTAATTGGAGACCTATCCTGCTACATACTGTTTCATGTCGCCAGGGGCGTATATGAATTCGTGAGAAATTGAGATCTTAATAAAATAAAAAAATAAAAAATGTATTGTTTTAGATTTTACAACATTAAACTACCTGTATCCACCATTACTCTTATTATTCTCTGTGGGCGCAATACTTAANTTGTTTTAGATTTTACAACATTAAACTACCTGTATCCACCATTACTCTTATTATTCTCTGTGGGCGCAATACTTAATGTCTATCTCAATTCTAATTAAAGTCCTTATCACTGACTCTACATTGGTCAAACTCACTTAATTCACTCAAATTATTTACACATATTCAATATGTCTATAGCGATAATTTCAAATGTCTGTCACTCACGCATTCAGTTTGATAGTCCCGCCAATCAGTCCCATTATCCACCGTGCTGATGGTCGCAGTCCGTAGACTTCACTCTCGCTGGTCCGCACACATGGCGCTTAGTGCCGAACAAGGCTCCAAACTCCACACTGTAAACTTGGAGGCCCACAGCGCTTATATTGACCAGCTGATCCGATCCAGATGGTTCATTACTCCGAGAATGGCGCTGAGGAAGGGTGAGGGCAATGTCCAGAATATTCTTGCAACGATAACCCAAGTAATTGAATTCCTCCAATAATAGGAGGCGACACGAGTCCCGGTAGGCTTGTTGCGGCAGCGGCACCCATTCGAGGGGCGCGGTGGCGCCCATTGTAATTTTTCACACACTTACCTGTGATACCACCGTGCGCCCTTGAAGCATGGCGCCTCGCACGCCCGTAAATAATGGGGCAAGGAAGGGACGCAGAGTGGCCGCTTGAAACAATAATGCCGGCTATTTTTGCTAGAAATATCGAAGTGTTAATGTAATTTTTTTTTTTTCGTACTGTTTGGTTCACTTTGTGCATAGTGCCAAACAGTTGCTAATACCAGACGCAAGTCAGCAAAACAAAGTATTCTGTTTCGATTCTTTGGCAACGTAAAAAAAGGCTTCCTTAAAATTTTAATGATATAGTTAAAATGCAGCCATATTATTCCTTAAAACTCTCAATACTGTTTTAATTCTTACTTATTTAAAGAAATTTGGCAAAAGACGCGTAATAACTATCGACACGGCTGCGCGCACTCTATAAACGTATCCATCATACCGGATCGCGAGAGCGCAGTACCATCGCTTATCCCGGCGAGCTGACCAGTATTCTCCTTTACAGTACTGTATTTTTTTATTATTTCTCAGTTAAATATTAAGTTTATGCAGTGGCTATGCCCTTGACATAGGAGGATATTGAATGTGCATACGCTTAGAAATAATTGAAATAAAATACAGTAAAACTATATTAAGATATTTTTGAAGGGACTGAAAAAATAATTACTTATTAACCAGAAAAACTTCTTAAAGGGGTAAAATGACACACGTGCATATAGACGAGGTGCAAAATTATTCAACTTATTAGGCAGGAAAACTACTTAATTGGGAACTTCTTAACAGGGTTTCGCTGTACTTTAAAACTGTGTGTTCTCATAATTTTGCAAATGTTTGTGTGTGTAGTTCGATAAAAATAAAACTACTTCACCAGCGGGGTCGGAACATACTGTATCTCAGATCATTAGGTTTTAGGGACCAGGGAGGGGACAAGGCTATGTAGAGGATTTAGCGCCCCTGGTGCTGGATAAAGCGACCTTTCCTAAAATTTAGTTTTAAACAATTATCTCAGTGTATACACACATGTTGCATTTTATTCATACCTTTTACCTAATAAACTTACAACAGAGTAAAAATACCGCTCAAAATTGTTTAGTGATGTTCAATTTTATTAAATACGCGTAAGTTATGAAAATGTTTAGATTTACCACACCAAGTCCTTGGCTCTCCTTAATGTGATTGGGAGAGGGGAATACCCCTCCTCCCAACTCCTTTTCCTGCGCCCCGTACTGTCACCATACATACATAGAAAAAAAAAAAATATATATATATAAACATGAGAAGCATATTGAATCATTATTACAGTCGCACATGCTAGCCACGTGGTCGTGGATAAACACACATTACACGTCACTGTCCACTTGCAGATTGCGGTCCCTTCATTTACACAGTATTCAAATAAAAGGCTCTTATTTATTATATGATTAGATTGATACTTGACACTGATTCAAAAGCAAAAGACTGTATTTCCTTACAGGTGTTATGCATTGTACTGCTCACTCTTAGTGAAGAGAAAGAGAATACACGATGCGAGTTGTACAGGTATCGAACCTCCGTGAAGTGAATGCTCACTACGAGTGAATTAGCGTAAAGATGTTAAGCGCCACTGTAAACGCCTGTACTGTAGAAAATGCTCTTGAAAATGAATCTCACAAATATTTATATTAAAGTAACTTTAGAATGTTTTAAAAAATAAAAAATTTAATAAGATAAAAATTATTTATACGATATAATGGGACGATGAATGGCAAACCCCGAGTGTACTACGGATACGAAATTCTACCATCAATACGATAGTGTTTTGTTGGTAATGCATTTAAATTGGTAACCGTAACCTGTACATTTTCTCCCGTCTTGAATTATGTTATTATCCTAACTTAATGAAGTATAATGACTATGTTAACGAAAATCTCAACCAGAAAATCACTTGCTTAATGCGGACGAGAGTGCCAGCCAAGTAACCGATACTTCTATAACTCTTATAAATAGTGAACAAATAATCGCCTAGTAACCAGTTGGCCAGTCGGGAAATCAGTAAGTATTTCAACAATTGTTTTTCATGAATGCCTACATACATTTATACGTTTTTGTGATAGCGGCGTTGTTGCAAAACTACGATACTACATTGTACCAAAACAAACACGCAAAATTCTCAGTCGTAATTACTTAGATGTAGCCATCTGCGGCGAGATAAACAAGACTACTTCAATTTTAGAGCGCTGATTTCTCGCAAAGCATTTGTATAAACTGTTTTGCGGGTTTCTTTTTTTCGTATCCAAACTTAGCCAATATCGGCTTTGTATACTAAAATCGTCCATGGATGGTAGTTGGGAGTTATGATGCAGTTATGTGTTTCAAATTGGTTCATGAGTAACTGAAAATGACAATAATGATAAAAGCCGAATATTGTTTTGCAGTAAATCGTTGTTGTACTAAATCCTTACCAAATATAGGTAAAAAAAAATGCATTACAGACATTCGTCAGTGCTGTCTTAATTTGGGTTGTGCTTAGATTTTTTCAGACTTTTCGTTTGATAATAATTCGTTCTATAATTAGGTTTCTTATTTTCTATTTTGTTATTTACCTGACAAAATTTATTTTGAGATTTATTATACGTTTTATTTATATATTATAGCTACAGCTACTCTCGGCTCATTTATCCGTGTTTGTTTCGTGTCTCACATATTGAAGCAATGGCGTATGTTCAAAACATTTCACTTAATCATTCGTGGACCAAGTTTCACATTATTCTGCTGTTCTATGATCAAAGATTCGCGTTAGTTCCAGTCTAACTATTAGGATAAATCATTTTTAAGCGTGCAAATAAAACACGTTATGTAATAATATGTGAATATAACCAAAGAAGCAGTTAGCCAAAATCAAAATCTGTGTTTACGTCACACGGTAATGCGCGTCAAGTCTACGATGATGAGGAAAGCTGATTACATTGGGTTCCAAACAACTTGAAGAAGATTTGGTGTTCTTTTAAATTACAAGCGATAGACACAATGTATTTGAAACAGTAAAATATGGCTTCAAAAATCTGAATTATGACGGCAAATTTGTCCACTAGAAACACTGAAAACGTGGTGATTACACCAATGTCTGAGCTTTTCTCCGCGTTTCTCCGGTCGACGGCAGTTAACTGAATATTCAGAGGCAGTGTGTGAAACCACTAAGCACAACTTTGAAGGTGACCTACCTTGCAGGCTAAGACCGCAGTCCGTGGTTGGTCTCGAAGAAACGATGATGAGGGACGCTGTCAAAGATGCCTCCTCACTCCAGAGACGACGTCAGGTAGCACACAGCCTCCACTCGCATGGACCACAGCGGCAAATCGCCCAGCCGGCGCCAAAGACACTTGCTCACTGTCGCTCGTGAGGATGGTCTGGGCGGAGCTTATCGCCGATTGTTTGTTTCTCGTTTCCAGCGCGTTGCCCAACCAGAACGAGCATCGACTATCTTCGCCTGCATCGTCGTGACCTAGAAAATGAGCAATAAGTGGACGCTGAGGAGAGAATGGACCCGTCAACTAGGGAACTAAACTTCAAAATGTAATGCATTTTGAATAAGCTACCCACGAGTCCTCCAGCGTATTGAAATTTATATGAGGGATGCCACGACGCCTCGGTACTGCACGCTTATATTACATTCATGGATACTTACAATTTTCTGAAGCCCTGCAAAAGTTCTACTTTTGGCTATTCCTTCACCTCATGCAAACAAAGCTTAACGAGGTCTAGAAAATTACACCAAAAGAAAAACGCACCGCATTTGTGCGCTCCTAGTTTAATAATATTTTTCATGAGAACTATTTATTACTAGGCATTACCAGCACGCCGGTTTTCTCTCCGATTTTATTCATATTCATTATAAACGAAATATTGTAATTTATAAATAAGATATTTATAGAAATTCAATTTCATCACAATTAAGATACTTATATGTTAATCTCTAAATAGCATAAAACAAATTCGCTTATCCGCGTCTGTCTGTGTATTCGCCTAGTAGTTCTAAACTACTTGATGGATTTTGATGCGGTTTTCAACACCATTTAGAGAATTTCTTGAGGAAGGTTTTGGGGTATAATTTAGTTATATTTAATGTAATTATAGTAGAGAAATGTCGAACCATTTGTAATCAAGTCGTAAAACCCCGCTTTTATGGCACTTACATGGCTGGCGCTGATTAAACCATAAGAGATACATCATACTCATCACGAAAAAACATACATGTAGACATCTGTCGTGAACCTTCTGCGAAGAATATCGTGAAGTCTAGCTCCTTATTTTCTGAAGGCCCCAATGACTCGATTGATAGACTGCAGGTGTTGGTTCCATTACAAATAAGGGGATATATCTATGTTAGTGAAGAGATATATTCGATTATTGATGAACTCACAGCTAGAGGCTTTATTGAATGACATATCATATACGTGTGTGTGAATTGGTTAAGAATATGAATAAATACAAACATTAAAAACAAAAAGACTCTAGGTTTTTTTTAAATTCCTATCGCCTAAGAATCTATCTACCGGTATGTATGTATAAATGTGTGGTAGACTGCAATTATTTGCGAGGAATATACATGTAGTATGGCTATGAACAATAATTATTTGTTTCAGATATACTTTATTGTAAGTTGCGGGGATATAAGGGTTTTAACTATATACACATAAATGCTCAGTCTACATCATTATCACAGTACGTGCACTCACTTCCTGATGAACAACAAACATTTTATTTACGTTTCTTGTTTTGTCTCTTCAAACTATCATTGCGGGTAAACACCTTGTCACAGTTATTGCAGTGGTAAGTATTGTCTGCAATGCTGAACACGCAATGTTTAGTTTTATTTCATCGTGTATTAAAGATTTTAGTAACACTATCTAACATAGCTTTCAGTGATTGCGTACTCTTATTCTCCTGAGCCGGTTGAATTACATTGGGCGCAACATTTTAACACATTAAGGGATCCGCCTATCGTTTGCTTGGGAGTGTAGGACTTTGCATCTAGTCGACGATGAGGTTATTCGAGAAGTAGTAGCGTAAAATGTTTTCAATTTACCTTTGTTTAAGAAAAATTGTAATTTTCACATGTAAAATATTTGACTAGTTTTTTTTTCATTCGATAATGAACTAAATGCATTATATATATATGATTATATATGATAATTTTAGCACCACAGAGATGTTGCATGTAATTCGCCACTCATTTTTCTTATGATTGTGTTCCGCGCACACACAAGCCTATGGGATGTCCATTAACGCTGGTCGCAACCTTTAATCTTTGTTCAGCGTTACACACACACACACACACACACATATATATATACATATATGTGTGTGTGTGTGTAACGCTGAACAAAGATTAAAGGTTGCGACCAGGGTTAATGGACNATATATATATATATATATATACACATATTGAATTTGTACAAACAAATGTTGCTTTTGGTGTTAACTTTTATATTATTTATGTTGGTTGTGTAGTGAATATATACTCTCTCAATTGGGATTCTGTATTTTTTATTTAATTTTTATTGATAGAATAGATATTAACTTTTCGTATCTCATCTATCGTATGAATGTGGAAAGATAATGTTAAATATAGATAAAATACTAAGAATATTAAATAAGCATTACTTCTACGTTATAGTTCTACGCATTCAGGGAAAAAAAATATTTATGGCGTATTTGTTTAGGAGCCTTTCTAATTAATTTCCGTTTGTTAGTGAGTTAAAAGGATATTCCTTGGATTCCGGGGATGGGATTCTGTTATACGTTGGTATTAAACAATTTTAGTGGATGTGTGTTTTCGCATTGTTTTTCTTTTATATATGTTTTCATGGAAGGATACGTATTGCGATATGGTTTTATAGTGTGCATTTTCATGATCATTTCCTGTGATATAGAAGAAATAGGGACTGTTGTGTATATTAACAGAAAATATTCTCTTACACTCGCATCGGTTTTGTTTATATGAGTGTTATCTCGAGTGATAAACGATCGAAAACATGTATGATGGATCGACTAATATGATGTGTTTTGTAGGAGTCGAGTGGTTGGATCGCTGCTCCACAAAATGTCAGACACAATTTTCCTGTGTGGTGATAGAGCTAGGGATTGCCAGAGCGATAAGTTAGATTTTTGGTTTCTTTATTAAATTTCACACTTAACTGTTCGCATAGATATGAAGTGTATATGGGTGTTTCCGATTCTCATTTTACAAGATTTATGGAAAATATTCGCGAGGAGGGTGTATGTTCAGTTCGCACTTTGATGTAGGTTTGTTTAAGCAAATATGTATATGTTGTGGGTTGAACAATTTATCGTATCCCTCTGCGATATTTATCGTATCCCTATCCTTCATACACCTTCCCTCCATTTTACAGGGATCGACCCATTGTTTGCTTGCTCACATCTGCTGGTCAACTGGATCTTAGCACTGCACACCACTCCTAGCAGGAAAAATGTCAACACACTCTCCCGACGGCAGGGAATCTCCACTAGGCACTCGAGTTCCTCTGGATTTATTCTTGGTTAAAGTATTCCAGCACGATATCGCCATGGTTGTGAAGGTGTTATTTTAATGATATACTTATATTAAATGTGTTCTTTACAATTAGGATTAAAATCACATATATTTGACACAATGTTTGGCAAAGGCTGCATTACGTTTTGAAATATTTCCCTCTGATTTGACATGCAAAATGGTGGGGGTTTAAACAAAGTTTATTAGTGTTTTATATCCAGTCTGCATCCAGGCTCAGAGCTGTTCGGTTGTGTACTTCCTCCCTATATCTCTCTATGTATTTACTCTCGATACGCAATTACTTAAAATTGTTTTTGGGGGTAATAACTCTGTGTTGGTGATCAGTATGGTACTGGCTTTCATAGAAGTTGGATGTGTAATTACAAGTAGTTGCTTGTACTACCCTCGATGAGGGTTGAACTAAGGACTATCTCAGTAAAAATGTAGTTATGATTTAACCTTGGCAGGCTTCGAACCAAGGACTAACCCAATAAAAACTTATTTACACATTAAGTATCCTCGATGGGAATCCAGGAAGGGTATACATATGTTTTCCTTGCCCTCGACGGAGTTCAGGCCGAAGACTAGTCCAGTATAAATTTATTTACGGTTCAATTATCCTCAATCGGAACCGAATCAAGTAGTAGTCCAGTATATGTAATTATGCTTCACTAACCCATGGCAGGAATCGAAACCAACCAAGATGGCGGACATATAACACAAATATATTAGAGATTCACAGCTCAGTTCCGTTTGAGCAGTGGTCGGGGTAGGACATCTACTTGGTGTGTAATTATCATGTAATTTCTCTCGGTACGTAATTATTCTTGGTACATGTAATTACTCTCAGTACATTTACTTATGCATTATGCAATTACTCATTATGAAATTATTCATTACGCATTACTTACCCCTACTTACCTTTAATGAAACTCGAACCTAGGAGCGCCTCACCTAACTCGTCAGTTGTGTTTCGGCAGCCAATGGGTGAACATGTGTACTTAGTGTGTAATTACCCTCTCGGTACATGTACTTAGTTTCGGTACATATACTAACTCTCGGTACTCGTAATTTATTATTATGCAATTACTCGTCACTCAGTTACTCGTTACACAATTACTCATTAAGCAATTACATATTATTATGCTTTAATTACCCTCTACGGGTCTCGAATCAAGGACTGGCCGACTTTTCAACCCTCCTGGTCCAGTCCTACACCCCCCCTTACAACACTCCTATCCTCGTATCCTCCAGACTTCCTCGAAAAATTCCAAAGTCCCGCAAATGTCTCTTGGGCGCTTTGTAAAAGGACAGAGTACCCCAAAAGCAACGGCCAATCACAGGACACCTCAGAAGGGGTGGGATAACCCTTCAGCCAACCACCTTTACACCTCCCAATTGTGCTGGGGGGGGTGATTATCTGTTCCCAGGTTAAAGTGCGCCGGCAATTAGTGTACCTCTCTCCGACACCCGTTTACAGGTTATTCAAATGACGCCTAGGCCACTAATGACTCCCTAACATGCTCAAAAATACTCGCTACCCCTACTTTTTGGATTGGAATTGGATTGGAAAGGGCTTATTAACGTCCCCTGGTGCTATGCCTGAAAGCTTATTAGAGGACAGCTTGCAAACTAACTTATGACCTAAATTAAACTAACACCCATGCCTTACCTAGGATTCGAACCCGAACCTCTCGCATCACAGACCGGTGGGCCACCAACCAACTGCGCCACGGGAGTCGGCAACTTCCAAAAGTAAAGGTGGTATAAAAATGATGGTAAAACGATAGTTTGAAGGGTTATGAAAAAACAAGGAAACGTTGGGATAAATGTAATAATAAAATAAAATTGAACTCTAACAAACTTGTGGTAAAAAAAATTCTTTCAAAAACTTGTCAGTAGACATTTTTTTAACTTATTGCATATTATGTAATAATGTTTCAACATAATCTGTAAACCCAGAAATGCAGTTCTCAGATGTTTTTTGCCATTTCCGAAAAAAATGCAATTCTTTATAATTACCGAGCTGCACAATGCATCTGCTAATGAAGCATATATTTTTTTTTATTTGCTCTGATGAATGCTGACTTAACTATTCTCAGAGCAGGTCCTTATTATTTTCATTTTAACTTTGCCAAACAATGTAGCACTCTATCAAATGTGAAATTTATTTTCAAACATTCAGGAAATTAGCATATAATATTCCCGGCATAAACTATTAAATCATGCATTTCAATTACAGCCTCAAATATTCATGTTTCTTGGCAAAATAACGTTTTACTGGAACATTCAATGTAATTGTCATCTAGTTATACTCTCTATAACGGCAATTTTCGCGGATGCGGTGCTGCGCTCAGGAGGAGTCGAAAACGCGAATTGGCATTGTCAAGCTGAAGAGTATGGTTCGTTTTGTATCACGCTGGACGTGTTACAGATCGATAGCTAAACAAGGCGGTTTAGCTTTGCCACTGAAACAAGTGACAAGTCGCGCTGCGTTTTACACATGTGTAAGTGTATCAAAGATAAAGTAAATACGTAAGGAAAATCAAGCACGGAATGCAACAGATCCTAACAGTTCATTGCCTACACCTCGGAACACCTGTTCAAATCTATGAAAATACACTTCTGTGAATATAGATGATTTCAATAAATGTGTTGTCAGGAACACTATACATTACTACTCTGTAGGACAGAAGGAAACTCCAACAGTTTCGAAATTACTGTCAACAATCAAGAATATAATAGATCGTNGTGTTGTCAGGAACACTATACGTTACTACTCTGTAGGACAGAAGGAAACTCCAACAGTTTCGAAATTACTGTCAACAATCAAGAATATAATAGATCGTCTCTCATTTGTAGCGTACATATAGTGGTACACATTTTAAGCAATATGCACTGAAGAGCCAAAAAAACTGGTATAGGCTTGCGTATGCAAATAACAGAGGTATGGAGCCAATCAGAGTAACGCGACCTCATCGCGTTACTCTGATTGGTTCCATACCGGCAGCTAGATCGGTTACTGCTGCTACAATGGCAGGTTATCAGGATTTAAGTGAGTTTGAACGCGGTGTTATAGTCGGCGCACGAGAGATGGGACATAGCATCTCCGAGGTAGCGATAACATTTGGATGTTCGCGTACGACCATTTCACGAGTGTACCGTGAATATCGGGAATCCGGTAAAACATGAAATCTTCGACAATTATCATTCTCTTTTCAAATTTAGACTTTCGAATTCTGTACCTTCAGAAAAATCACTGAGATTTTGAATTTTTTTTATTACTCCTTATTGTAGTGAAGTACAAACTGTGACTTTTACCACTTTTTGCGTTGCTTTATGGCCGATTCCTAAGTAGTTATTAGAGATTCGAATTTTTTTTTTGTTGTTAACATGTGCATATAAATATATTAATTGGACTTATTGTTCTATAAAACGACATAAATCACTCAACCCATTGTTCAAGTACGCCTTCTGTTGCCCGAAAATAGAACTTAAGCACGGGCAATACCTCATTATAGGCTTTTCGTGGTTTATTGGAATGAACGTTCGAAAAAAATAATTGTTCCTAAATGCATATCATATTTTAGCAGACACGCTTGCTGGCATGCTCCTTGTTGTTAAGTTAGAAAATAGTTATAAAAAGTAGTGTAATGTATTAAAATAGTCTCACATTAAAGTTTGTAAACAATTCATTTGCCAAGTATCGGTTTTTTTATGCACACAAGAGTAACAACTGGCATATTAAACAGGATCGAACTTTTAGGGGGAAGAAATAAAAGGGAGAGAGTCGTGTGAAATCTTGTACAAGGGGCAGAAGAGTGAGAGAGAATGGAAAGAAAAAGAAAAGGTAATTGCAAATGTTTCCCTTCTTTTGATTATAAGAAGTAATTGCTGAACTTATGTAAATATTATAAAAGTACATACATATACGTAGCATAATGCAAACTTCTCAAGGATTAGAATTACCTACTTTTGTGCTTTAGTTCACACTCTCCGAAAAGGTCTCCGATAAGGCACGTAAGAACATTCAGTCAGAAACTTATATGGCAGTGACAAAAATATCTGTATGGGTCTTCTGAATTAACTTCCAAAATCTGAGTACATTGCACGTCTTGAAATCTGGGAAAACAACATCTATCTAATGAAAAGCACAAGAAAGTACTTACATACAGAAGACAAACAGTGGCATATTGACGGCAGCTGATCATCTCTAGTCAAAGAACACGAATATAATATAGTTTATATTGCACTAAAGAATATTGTAAGTATTATAGTTAAAATTATCTTTAACATAGATAATAATAAAGTATTTATACGTTATTTTGAGAACTTTCCCATTTTTACCTGGGGCCGTGGTGGTGTAGTGGTTAGACTTCTCACCTCCCACCTAGGCGAACTGGGTTCGATTCCCGGTGGGGTCACTCCCGGATTTTTGAATGTGGGAATCGTGCCGTACGATGCCGTTGGTCGGCGGGTTTTCTCGGGATCTCCCGTTTCTCCCTCTCTTTCATTTCGGCGCTGCTCCATACTCACCTCGTTTCAACCTCATCGGCTCTCAAGACCTCGCTGTTACGAGCCGCCCAAATCCCTCCACTCCAGTCCACATTTTCAATTTATCGACACACGAATCAAGTAATTGTGTCCATGTAGGAAGGATATAAAATAAGCTAAAAAGTATAACCGGTGCAGGACTTTTAAAAGTGCTCAACAGCCTATATAATGCGTTGGCCAAGATCCTCCTCAGCACTTCGTCGACTGTGCCTTACTCGCACACATAAACCTGCCTCCGTGCGAAGATTTTAAGTCTAGGTGTCGCACGCTGTATCGGATTATTTCATTTCCTGCTGATTTAAGTTTTTGTAACGTAAAATTAATAAATCTTACTATAGCAGTTTAGCTTTTTGCTTTATTTTGCAGTACAGATATGAAAACCGAAATCGACGTATGCGGTCACAAATATCATAATACCTATAAACTTGAAAATAGCAATGCGATCACGCATAAAAAAAAGCAGTAAAGTTAAGTACAAAAGTTATTTAACAACTCGAAAAATGTAAATTTTCTGTCGTCATGTATGTGCAATCATTATTCAGAAACCGAAATTATGGCACAAAAACAAAGAATTTCTACATAAGAGGCGAAGTTGAGCCTTAAATATGAGGAGTATTTACAACAGCTGTTAAAAAAAAGCAGTTGAGTAATTTATACTTTTGCGCAGTAAAACTTCACTGATATTGTTTCAGTGTCAAGAGTGCAAGTAATTATAAAACTTATTCAGTAACATGGGCTTGAAATGCTATCTGCCTGAGTATCTACAGGAGTACGTCTCGCTTTGAAATGTCAACATGTTTTTCACGATCTTTCCCTCCTGTGTCGGTATGAACATTAATGCCTCGCTTATGAATATTTATGACTAGCCATTAGAGAATGACCGCAGTTTGGCTTCAAGTCAGCAGTACTGTAGCTGTTAGGCCATGACGGACTATAAACCAAGAAAAAAACCAATAAAAACCTACTGAATAAAAACGCATACTTAAACTGATAACATTCCGGCATTGACAGAGAAATATTTTCCTGACTAAAATACCTCAACATGTTTATATATGTGAGAGAGAGATTATGTAGACGTAAAACATTATCCATAACATAATATTCCCTACTACTATTAAGTTCGAAAATTGACGTAGAGATAGAATTCGTTTGTCAAATTCACCGGTTGCCCATAGTCCGTGAAAGACACGGCCAAATATAAAACACCAGAATGTGTAACAGTTTTTTTTCTCGCATAAATAAAATCTGCGCGATTTCTGAGTCGACCAAATGTACCGCTTGGCCGATGGCCGTCACTCAAGAGACGTCGATATTTCTCGTGTCAATTCGCTTTTCCGAAGTTGAGCTATGGCAGGGTGACCTTAGAGCAAAAATAAATTCTGTTTGGTTTGCGTTTGGCAAAGGAGCCAAGGAGTGAAGATGTATGCTGCTCGCTTTAAAACTCTACCTGAGTAGGCGAAGCCAAGTGGTTGTGCTGTGAAGCGCTAACCTTCACGTCTTGTTCTGTAATTTAAAAAAAACTATTTTAATTGAATATGTTTATGTTTTTTGCATATTTAACGGAAAAAATTATTTGTATAGTATAAATTTTAATATTTTCAGAGATAAATTTTTGGCGTGTAAAAATTCAAGTCAATTTTGGCGTCTCTTAATCTACCTTTACAATTTCCGTTTTCAATATCGCGTAGTTGTATTTACTATTTAGGTTTGACTTCAAACTACATAACATGTTGAACGAACAGGGAATGAGTAGAGTGCGTATGCCCCCGCGCTGTAACCAGTCTTCGTGTTCCAGCACTGAACTACTTTTTCCCCTACAGAACTGTGAAAACAACTTTGCTACGGCTGAGATTAACACTTTTTTTTGCATAAATAAGTGATCTGGTTTGCATGTCAACTACTTTTGACAAAGTTGTAATGCAAATACGATGACGTAATTTAACGCAAAAATGCTGTTTCGTAAAAGCCTGACTTTTTAGTAAAACTACATCTATTGTAGGAATTCTTTAGACAATGTTGGGAACATGAGCAGAAGACGAAAATCGGTATGACTCATATTTTGTGTGTGTATTGGAAGCAAATTTGTTCATTGCGGACAAGGGAGCCTAGAGCAGGGAACGGGGGCTAACGTAACAGCTTCAGTGCTCTTGTGTGCCACAAAAACGGAAATTCGCCCCCAAAAAAGTCCGCTGCTCGCACACGATCCTTTCCCGATTCGACAAAGTTGGTATTGGAATCGGGCCATTAGAGCACACGACCCGGTTTTATTACCATCTGATTTTGTCGTGTAGGGTCATATTGTGCCGCAAACACACGCCGATTTCATCGGAGGCGGAGGTTGCCACGTTTCCATATTTAAATGGTCAATCGTATGCAATGATCAATTCTTGCATGTATTTGGAAGTGCAACACGTGTCCAGTAACAGGAGTCAGTATACTGCATATCATGGCTACTGGGCCTGAGTCGGAAATACCTGTCAGAAAAGCACGAAAGAAAGTACTGCGTTCATCCAATACTGTAGATGTGGTATGTGGAGAAAGATTTTTATGCCCTCTTTGAAAGACTACGTGTTCAAGAAGGCGATTCTCCAATTCCTCCATAGTGAGTTCAACCACTTATGATGTCATTATAGAGAGGGTAACTGGGACCATAAAGAAGGAAATCACTTTCCAGACGCCATTTTTCGATGTGCAATAAGGCACTGCTGGAGTAAAACAGAATGGCAACACAGCCTGCTGCCCTGTCAGTAAAACAGATCCCGAAACGTCTGCTCACACTCACAAGCTAACATTATCCCCGATAACGTGTCGTTCCATTTCATAGAATTATCGAACTGCAGTATTACCAGACACGATATTGGGACAACATTTTGCCTGTTCGGAAGATATATGCGCATATACATACATTTGACTTACGTTTATCGATCTGCTGCTCGATGTCGGTACTGGAAACTGATCTGATTTTATCGGCGCGTGTGCGACGGGCTTAACACACAGTGGCTAGCGGGGTATGGTCACCATTATTTACTGCAATTCATCATCGTGCGATGTAAAGTGACAGACTGTTCCATGTTTGACAGTCATTTAAAACACCAAGCAATGCGCTCCTCGCTAGTAACTAAGCGTCACCCTTCATTTTATTTTCTGTGTCCCTCATGGATTTTCATACTCGATAACTTCCTAGAACAATGTTCGAATTTCTGTTTTGTTTCCAGACCCGCATTCGCGGCTAACATTACTAATGACTCGCTCAGAAATCTTATCTTAATAAATACAGCGTCAGGCACCGTTGTCGACTAGCTTCGTAAAGGAGAGTCTTCGATCGGCTCGTGAAGATTTTATTATTATCATTTCTTTTCACGGTCCCCGCGAGAGGCTTATAAGAGGGAGGGGGGTGATTTGCATACATTTAAAACCAGAATATACGTCTATAATGACACAACCATTCGTGCGTGTCTTACATATGAAATTCGAACCTGGATTTTAGTTACATTGAGCACAAGAGGTCGCCAGGGTTGTGAAGAAGGACGATGAACGTCAGAGTGGATTCGTTTAAAGGAGCACTTTCGTTAACCAGAGCCGTCTCACTGCCTCGATAAATACAATAACTTATGTGTTTGTAATTACTATGTATTTTGTTTTGCCATCTTAAGAACACAGGTTTGGTTTAAAACACAAACGAACAAAGTTACCCACCCACCATCTTGTGTCTCACAGTCTTCCATTGTTTTCATTCCCACAATACACTGCGCCAACAAGTTTTAAATACAACCTACGGGGAACAAAGGTCTAACTCCCGTTTTAGCATCACTCAAGCGTGAACGTACCGCTAGTCGGAAAATGTTACATTTTACCATAAACAACAAGCCAACAAATGCAACCACATAAAATCAAATTAAGAGAAGAGATGACAACAGTCAATGGAATACGATAATACAGTCTCAGTGTAATTACAGGTAAACTCTTACACTGGTTCGGCTCTCAAGACCTCAATGTTAAGAGCCACCCAAATCTCTTCACTCGCTCTTAAACTGGTGGCAATGCACATGTCTTCAAAAAGGGCCTAACAAGTTCAACCATTGGGAGTTTTTTAGAGTCACTACTCTGACAACACCGTCTACACCAGGATGAGTTTCAATGACTTTATCAGTACTCCATTTCAATAATGGCAAACTTGAGTCCTTCACCAGGACAAGCGTAGTAGTACAAAAATGTATATTTGGGACAAGGGACTCGGGTATCGGAGCTTGAAACTGTTCATGATCTGATATTCCAGTCGGTCGGAGGCCGTATTTTCCGCCATGTTGGATGTCGGTGACCTTGACCTTTAACTTTGACCTTGACCTCATAAATTAATTAACCTTTAAAGTTTTTTAAAAATTACCAATTTTCAACAAATTTCAAAAAAGTTATTGAAGTTTAACAAATTTACCAATTTCACCAAAAAAACTTCAATTATTTTTTTTCATTAATAAAAAATTATTTTAAATTTATTTTAAAAAGTTTTTTATTTCTGGAGGTTCCTCTGCACTACATCCAGCAGACGACTCGCCCAGTTGTGTGTATTCAACAGATGCTATGTAAGCACTGCTTACCCTGCCGTATTGCTAGACTATTGTTTTCATTTCAAATATTTCACATTTTATTTTCAGCGCACATGGACTCTCACTCTACGCTACTTTCGACAGGCATATAACCACGCTTTCCTGGGGGTCCGTTTTTTTGTTTCGCATTCTCTCATCGCCTCCTGTCCCGGTTGCTATGGCAACTTGAGCGTTGGAAGGGGATCGTGCAACCTCGTAAGTCGATCGGAAATGTTCGGCCAAGGTCTGCTGCCGGCATAGCAGCTGACCGTAGCTTTACGCGCGCAGTAACTCAATTTACGTACGAGGCTATAAATCAAATGTTTCTTTCGTTCAAACCGGTGGCAAATGCGTAAGTTGCATACAAAACATTGGTAGTATCAGTTTATGTAAATTCTCTCTTACTTTTTTATGTAATACAACGTGATTTCCTCTACGATTTCGTGTATATGACTACCGCCTCTCTACTAGGTAAGCTGCGAGTCCCGCAGCGTAAGCTGCCCGGAATGGATCGGGACCTTTAACCAGCCACCAGCCTAGCACAGAATCACTGCACTCCTTGAAGTGTTTTGAATGAAAAACTTTGTTTATTTTAAGTTTAAAAAGATAAATTTTGTCGGTGTGGAGATTAAACTCCAGATATAGAGATAACCATAACAGGAATATCTGTGGTTAAACATTTTAACACTAAGCTATTTGAAAAATGAGTGGTTGACGTTTGCTATATTCAAACTTATATTAACTATCCTAGCAACAAGTTTCTCCGCAGAAACGATGGTTTTCAGGTTTTAAAAGAATAAAAATTTACTTTTACATCATGCAACAACAGCAAATACTATCAAAATAGGCGTTGCTGTCAAACTGAAAAGATCTGTTGTGTGATAAATGAGATTTCGAAGAAAGAAGAATCTAATTTTCTTGAACAATAATATTATAACAGATCAGTAATGAGGTCAACAATTCAAGCCATAGTGTCTATATCGTCTCGAATTGTTTGCATGCGGTAAACGTAGTGGTTGTTGCCATTGGCTGGTGGGTTTTCTTGGTGTCCCTTAGCCTCCTCCACCATTGCATTCCATCGCTGCACCTTCATCCATTTCACTTCAGTCTCATCGGCGCTGAAGACAGCTGAACTAATATGCTTGAAATCTATCTTTAATGTTATAGTATTACATCAGTGTCTTAATAATGGTATATTATGTCATGGTAAGTGCACGTTTAAAGAAATTATAATTTATGGTTTCATATTATAACATAATGAATTTGTATCATGGAGTTTATTATGTTTAGTGTATTCATCTTCATAAAGTTTATGCCTGAACAGCTAAAAATTTAATATTTTATAATTAAGACGTTACAACGTGCATGTTCATGTGCATGCACACACATATATACGTATGTGTGTTGCTGTGTGTGTAATGATCCTCCCAAAGCTTACCCACAAAATAATCTCACCACATGCCACCGGACTGACCCCTTCCTCACCTATCAATCCCATTGTCTTAACCCCTCCCCTCTCTCTGCGTCAAGACCATTCTACTCACACCCCATCCTTATCCCTCTTCCCTTCACTCCAACCCATCAAACCCTCTCCCTCTCCCCCTTGTTCACAAAGTTTCACCCTCCCCCTTCAACAATCATTACCCACTCTATCCCTTCCCCAACCACCATCCCTCCTCTCTCCTAACCATCGTTAATTCCATCATCTGCACACCACCCTCCTCCCTTCCCCTCCACCACCCAGAAAGCCTATCCCCTCGCCATCGCTCATTTCGTCGTCTGCACTCCACCCTCCATTGTTCCTAGGGCGTCGGGTGTTGGAGCTCACAACTGTTCACGCTCTGTCATTCTGGTCAGCTGACAGCCATCTTGTCCGTCATGTTGGGTGTTGGTGACCTTGACCTTTGGCCTTAACCCCAAGCGACTAACAACTAAGCTCCCATCACGAAGACCAGCAGACAACTGACCCCCACCACCAACCACTAAAATTTTTTAAGTGTTATTTAAACAACCCCCATCGCCCCTACCCACTTTTGTTTCATTGGTTAATATGTTACATCTCCTATATCTCTTCCATCCCCAACACTCGATTTTATTGGCTGATTATTCGTGCTCGCTCGACTNTCTCACACTTTCGCTCTACATCCCCTCCCCCATAATCAAGGCGACCTCCCTCCACACTTTCCAATGACTTTAACCTGTTCTTCATTGCACATTTATTCTGTTACCTCTCACCCTACCACAATAGTCCGACCCTCGCTTAATCCATTACCACCACCGCTCCTGTTTTCAGCATTGTTCGCCAGAGTGCGCAAGTCTGGTAAAAGTAGTTAATGTGAACAAAGTCGCCCCTCGTCCCTGTTACTCGTCTGATGCGAGAGGTGATAGATCGCTCTCTCGTACCTCGTATTTTTAGCATTCAGACTGGTAAGTTCAGATATTCCATTACATCAGGTGGCAGCGTATTACCGGGCATGTTCGTAATATGCATATATTTTCCCACTAAATCACTAAATCTGCTCAAATTTGAAATATCAGTTCAGACCAGTTAGTCTCCGGAGGAATATGTAACCTCATAAAATACAAAACTGGAACATCGTTTTTTTGTTTTTTTTTTTTTTAATCTGCCATCAATTTAATTTGAAAAGGCGGTACCTCAGTACCTTTGCCGCTGCTGTAATGCTTCATTTTCATTAACTAAATGCGAAAACTGTGGCACGAGATTTGGTAGAGGCGATAACTTGCAGAGACATGCGAAAACCTGCATAGCTGTAGAACCTTCGTCTGCCAAACTGGAATGTATTCAATCCCCTTTGTCACCGTATATTAATTTACTTCCCGCAACACCAAGGGTTCATGGTGTTCATTCGCCATCATACCAGCGACCATAATGCCAAAGAATCGCCGCAGATTCTGACAATCTTATTGGAAATGGTTTCGTGGAGGCCCAAACTGTATTGCGTCACAGTATAAAGTCCTATGCTGTCCATAACGAGTGTGTGTCGTCGAAGGACATTTGCATATTTTGAGCCAGAATGGGGAAAACATCGCTGTTGGCTCTCTACATAATCATGCCACCAATAAAATTTAATGTGTGGCTGGAACGCAGCTTTGTAAAACAGACTACATTAAACTAAAGGCGAGTATTCGAAGTGAAAGGCAGAGATATAGTAAATACTGTAAAACCCCATTTAAGAAAAATACATCACTACAAAGAAGCATACAAAAATCGTGGTTCGAGGTAAATATTAAGGAGAAATCCATCAGCCGGTGCCCCCTGAATAAAAATCTTACACCCTCACCCCTCAGGAAACATTTTAAAAATTAATTTTGAAAAATCGCATTTAGTGTATGGATGCGTTATGCAGCTTTCTATAAAGTAACCATGGCTCGAAAAACCCTAAACAGAGTTAAAACCACCTCCCTGCCCCACGGTGTGTGATATGTACAGTGGGGGATCCCATGCATTGTCGTCAATAAGGCATAGTCACTCATTATTAAAAATATTTACTCTCAATTTTAAAACCAGCATGTTTTGTAACATATGGTTTATGGTGGTGGTGGTGCGGTGCAACTACCTATGCGCGTAATGTAGATCACCCGACGTTGTCGAAGTCAGATTATGTAGTGGCTCAGACACTACTACGTGTGAGATGTGTAGGGTTGCAGATAATTATTACCGTGTAGAGAGACACCGTGTAACACAACTAGTATAGTGGCAGTTAGTACACCAGATGTAAGAACTGTAGTGTATGTACGACAGAAAAACACTCACAAATGCACAACAAAATTCAAATGCAACACAGCACAAAATATCACTAGAAAAATATCTACTGCTACTTCAAATAATTACTTGGCAGAGACATCGCTAGAAAAATGTGGAATTTAATTACCTTTCTTGTAATTAGATGAATGGTGACAGGAATAATGTAATCAATTTGCAGGCTAGATTTTATGCATGGCCTCGGCAACACTAGCCTCTCTCGTGACTGATGTGTTCCATTTATTTTAGACTTAGCAATGAGCCTCTTCAGGCTCTCGGGCCTGTAGTACCATTACAGTCCCAGCACATTTTAGCGCACGCAGTAGTTCGAACTAATTACCCTAAAAATATATACGGGCGGCGACCGATACAGACCTGCTTCTTCCTAAAACTTGCCTCACGTCTTCGTCTCCTTCGAGATGGCCTGTTTTCACGTTCGAACTCGGGTCCTTATAATATAATCTAAATTAAAACCCTGCGTGCTAACCCCACGCGGGCTAGCGTCCTGCCTTTTAACACCAATATGGCTAAAAAAAATTTCCTTTCAAGCACTTAATTAAATTACGCTGTCTACAACTGACCAATCACGAAAGAGTTATAGGCAAGAATTGCTCATCACGTCACTAAGTGACCATGACAACGGATCACTATATACTAGGGCCTTCTAAACACATCACAAAAATAACAGATTGAAAAGTCATATAAATGTGATTAAGATAAAATAATATAAAAAATTTAAGCGAGCACTGAAATTACATACCAATTAAAACAATTAATGTGGCAATTAAAAGACAATATCGGTGAAAAGAGATTACGTCATGCAAATACATAAGTATGTGAATAATTAAAAACAGAATATGGCACAATTTTACGACGTTAGAGTTTTAAAATGTATACAGTGGAAAAAAATTATAATTTCCATGTGGTTTCTCCACGTCCAGCTGCCAGTGGTCGGATATATAACTTTTCGTGTGTAAATAATTAACATATAAAAGATTTTGCAGGGAAAAAATTTATAAACTGTGACGAGATGCTAGCGTAAAGTTACACCCATCACAAGTACAAACCCGTAAAATAAGGCAACTTTCAGTAAACAAAAGTCTGTATTTTCATACATCAGTGTGAACTTACTCCATTAAAATATATATTAGAGCCATGATGAGACACCCCTCCTTCCCCAAAGTGCTACATGACTTCAGCCGTATTAAAAGTGACACACGAACACTGTGTGTACGGTCTCTACCCTGGCAACGTTTGTCGATAGACTTCACTCTTTATGAATTACGCGAACTAAAACACAGTTTTATTTCCGAGATGAAAGTCCCCCGTACAGAATTATAGCACAATACGAATTCCAGTAGAGACACGTGCACACAGCTTATGTAATTTAGCATACAGAATTTTAGCCATTAAATATACAACTCATCGAGATACTTCTCAGTCGCCCTACATTATATAAAACCTAAGACATGTTGCACCTAAAACATATATATATATATATATATATATATATATACTCTCATGAAAATATATTAAGGTAGAGTGAAACTACAGGGCCCCCTCGCAAAAATAGAGAGAAAAAAAAACAATACGGCTGCAGAAGAGATTACACAGATCAGAAGGCCGACTGCCATATGCAAAAGTATGAATAGTTGGATACATCAGTTCAGGTTCCAAGCGAAAACAGCTCCCAGGCCCGTTTTGCAGCAAGGACATCTTCCACGACGGAACATAAGAAGGGGCCGTAGCTACTCAGTTGCTAGAGTGGTCGCCTTTCATAACGAGCACACACACAGAGTCCTTCACACACCCGCGCAAGGGTGCAACCTCAAGGCCGGACCATTCTTCACACCTCTGCCTCATCCCTTGACATGACGGGCAAAGTTCAACCTCCTCCCCCCCCTCCCCATACATCACCACGTGGGTGAACCAGCAGATTTTAGCACGTTGGAATGGCAGGTTTTCTCGGATAAGTCCCGTTTCCCTCGCGCTTACACTCTGACACCGTTCCATTTCCTTCCCATTTCACCATCACCGACTCTCAACACCCTGATGTTAAACATTCCTGAAAACAAAACCTCAAAAAGAAACCTCTAAAATAATAAAGTCAAAAAAAGAAACCTCAAAAAAGAAACCTAAAAAAGAATCCCCAGAAAGGAACCTCAAAAAGAAACCTCAAAAATCACCTCAAAACATTCCTCAAAGAATATCCTCAGGAAACATACTACTAAAATCATCGAACATCGAGTCTTCCTGTGGTACTTAGCATTTTCTCAGTATCGCCAATTCACTACAGCTCCATCCACGCCTCGTCTCGCCCTTCACAGTGCTGAAGTCCACACCTCTTAAGTACACCCCAAATCTCCGCCGTAACGTAACTCCAAATTTATTTTTCTTTTTAGTAATTTTTTTTTTGCTGGGAGTTAACATTGTTTTGCTTATTCTAATGGAACAAAGCATTTCTTTAAGGAAAATAATTGGTAGGCTCTTAGAGCCCGAACGCAGGTAAAACCGTCAATGTAGGATTCGGTACAAACTGTTCTGTTATAATTTATTCTCGTATCACATGGCGACAACACCGTGAACGTGAATAGTAGATTAGTGATGGGAACACAACATGTTTGAAAGACTGTTTCGAGACAGCGACTCATGAACTGAGAGATATATCGACCCAGGAAATAATCAGCGAAATACAGTCCGGCCATTAAGTTCTGTATGGTAGCAATGTCCAGCATGAGGGATATGTATGGAATGGACGGTGCGACCGGCATGAGAACTATGATCGTCGAGGTCGGCATGGGCGATATGGTCGGCATGTCTGACACTGTGCGAACAGTGCCTTTTGCTCCGAGCCAGTTAACACATCCCCTAATTTTAGAGAATTTGGAGACTTAATTCACCATTGGGTGTAAAAGGGCCCATGATTATGGCGAGCATAGAAAGCAAAGTTTTTAATCTTCGCTTCTTATTTATCAACATAAATAATTTAACTCTGATCACCATAAAATAATTCAGCTGCAATAAATGTAAGCCCTCTTCCCCGTGTATACGTAACTGCGAACTTTTCCCCTTAAACCACCATATCAAGCATTCCAGAGAAATTTTTAAAAAGTGGTTACAAAAAAAATTGCTGCATCGAAACATAAAATAAAAACATCGTACTCCCAATTAGAATTCTCATTCTTCTTCCAATCAAATCCGAGGAGGCCAGGCACCCTTACAATATGATTACCCCACACAGCTAACCAGCAGATGCCGGGTCGAGCACCCAAGGTGCCAAAATACATTCCAAACAGGGCACCGCGGTTTTGGCAGTGGTTAGAGTGCTTGCCTACCACCAAGACGAACAGAGTTAGATTCTTGGAGGTGTCATCTCGATTTTCGCACGTGGAAGCTGCGGTGGACGTTGTCGGTGGTCGCTGAGTTCTCTCGAGGTACTCCTGTATCGTTGTATCCCTTTCCGCATTTCGTCGTCTCACCTTACCCAACCCACTTCACCCCGATCATCACTATCGATTTCGGATGTTAAGTACGACCATAATATATTTAAAAGGTCAAGGTCACGAACATACGACATGACTGAAAAGTGGGCCGCCGGCCGACCGGAATGGCAGAGCATGAACACTTCGAGCTCTGACAACCGACGTCCTTGTCCCCAAACATGTATTTTTATACTACTAAGTGTGTATTCCACTACATTGGGAGTTGCAGTATTCCTCTTTTTCTTTGATGAAGTGTATGGAGATATTCGGTGCTGCAGAATTTACAAATGCATTG
The DNA here is from genome assembly GCA_002778355.1 of Clitarchus hookeri. Taxonomy (NCBI): domain Eukaryota; kingdom Metazoa; phylum Arthropoda; class Insecta; order Phasmatodea; family Phasmatidae; genus Clitarchus; species Clitarchus hookeri. The sequence continues at coordinate 17,276 of NQII01000971.1, read as the reverse complement.
TTTTAGCTTCATGAGTAACTGTTATCGATCGAGACGATTTTCCACTATGTGAGAGAAGTCTTGTTCTGATATCCTAATTAAAGGAGCATCAACAAAAAAATTCCTGAAGTGAGGACTTTCAATTCTGAGGAACCCATAGAGAGAAGAGACAATGGTCTGGAGTTCAAAACTGATGTGGTTTCACTAAAGAGTTTTGCTAACTCCTTGATGGTAAGTATTTGTTAAACAATAACTTTTCTAATATGCAATTTGACCAACTTTTCTATGGCTGTGATTGTGCAGTGTCTGCCAAGCCATTTCAGAGAACATAACTTGATGCATTTCCTGCAGGTGTCTGTTAGTACCGACAAAATTTGTTCCCATATCTGAGAATATGTCGAATGTTATTACTCTCGCAGATACTAATCTTTTCAAGGCAGCTAAAAATGCATTGGTACACAGATATGACGCAGCTTCAAAATTGACTGCATTGTTCGACATGCACACAAACTCACTAAGGTAGCTTTGCATAGCATATTTTAGTTGGCTTCGAACTAAAGAACCCAGCAACGACAACGCCAGCATTCATAAATGGACAAACTTATGATAACCTCACAGCTGGCAGGTTACCCATGAAAGTTGTAGAAGGTTTGGCTGTCAAGTTGAAACACTGCATGCAGCAGTAGATACAGTGCCGAATTAGTCGTCTAGCACTCAATATCCAAAACTGTCTCTGGTTGAAAGATTGTATAGCCTGTGGTACAGCATAAAGGTAATTAGTATGATGACTGTTAACAATGGGCACTGAAAGGTAACATTTTCCTGTAAGTAACACTGGATGTGATTTTTTTCAGGAAATAAAGAATTTTGCTGCTGGGCACCCACCCTGATGACTCTGAGGGAGTCTAGGAATGGCTGCAGAATCTGCAGACTACAACGACACTCACTTCACTCCAGAAGTATAATTTCCTCAGAAAAGTAGTGTCGCTGCACAACTTTGATCCAAAATACCATTGCAAATAGCATCTCCTCACAGCTCAACAACTTCGAATCACAATGCATTTGTTTTCTGAAGATGCTCTTGGCTCTGAACATCCATGCTGTCACACACTTAAGTTTAGATAGTGATGAAAATGTGTCCAACAAGTCGACAAATTCATTTATATTTTCTTGAACTGCAAGGAACTGATTTTGCACTGACTTGAATTCAGAAAGCTCGTTCACATTGTAAGTCATTAACCAATTTGCATGACAATTTGCATCTGAGTCTGGCAGCCAGACAGGACCATGAAACCATAAAGTGTTCTGAAAAAACACCTCGAGATATTAAGTCTGCTAGGTTGCAGCTAGACATGACATAATGCCATATGCTTGGTGGTATGGTGGTCTGGATTTCAGCACCCCGATTTGCTGCAAAAGTCTTTTCAAATTATGAAAAGATGATTTTATCGATGAGAGCAACATGTGTATGGGAAATTTGTAAGATTTCTCTTGAATTTTATTGCTCACATAAAGCCACAACCTTGCCAGGAGCACATCGCCAGATAACTTAAACCTAATGATAGTCAATGCTTTTAGTGGAGGGACTCTTGATTTAGCAGTTACCAGATGAGTCTAAATCACTCCACCACTGTTAACAAGCTGCACATTGATCACAGCAGTGTATGCCTTTTCAGAGGCATTACAAAACCAATGAAACTGAATATTGCACGCCTCACAAACTGATGTATCTTGGTATTCTCACACAAGTAAGGGAAAATAGTGATGTTATGAAATGCAGCTATTGATGAGGAATTTCTTCAATGACTGGTTAAGCCCATTATAATCCTAATTTCCACACTCTGAAGTAATATCTTAACCCACACTATCACTGGTGACACCCACCCACAAGGGTCTCGCAATCGCCGAGAGAATAACTTGTATGGTGATAGATAATAGGGGTGTGTAGATGTGGCATACAAATTTATCTGTGGCTGGATACCAGTGAGCACCAAGAATATTCATAGTTAGGCTTATTTTTTTATCAAAACTTCTAAGAAATTCATTCTGCTCTGTAGGCATATCTTCCAGCACAGTGGAGTTGTTGAAAGACCACTTTCGCAGTTCAAATACTTCTCGAGCTAATAAGGACACAAGTCCATACTTCAACTGTATTGCCTCTTCTATATAACTAGACCTAGTAGCTATGTCATCGACAAACACATTTCGTAATAATACCTGTGATACTTCAGGACAGCTACAAGGTCCTCACTTCTTGGTAAGAGGATGATGATTGCCCATATGTTTAATTGACAGACATGTACATCTACTTCTGGAGTAGGATGCCACAAAATTCATTGGAACTTGCGATTGCCAATGCGGATTCCAACCTTCCTATACGTCCAATATCTCCCAAAATCTCTGCAGCTGCACATCCAGCATAGTTGTCCTGATCAATCACGACAAAGGTAGATTTATACATGCTTTACATTGGGACTTCTCAGTCACAACCGAGCCAAATGTAGAGTGAAAGGCACTGGGTTGCCCTGGTATTTGAGCTTCTGTCTTCACTTCACTGACAATGTCTGCTGACAGGAGCATGTCAACATGTCCGGAATACGAATGATGGATCGGCTAAAGTTAAACCTTTAAGGTGATTGACTGAACTAAATACAATTCTTGAAAGTAGCATGTGATGAAAGATTTCACTTGAAATGGTGGCCCTGTGGCACTGTGAGACCATGGATTTGATGGAGCAATGTGTAACCCCTTTTGCACCAAGCACAGGAGTTTGGCCAATGCCAGAAATTTCTGCACATTTACAGAGGCGTTTTAAGTCCAATGGTTGCACACAATGCTCAGTTATACAAGTAGTTTGAGAAGCACCATCTAACAAAGCTCTTACAACTTGGAACTGCCCGGTGCTGTATTTTACATGTGACCACTAGTTTGTTCTGAATTTGATTTCACACTCGACATTGAGTGTTTGCTGTAGGTTCTACTTACATTACTGCATGCCAACCAACTGTACATATTCACCTGCCACAGCATGAATCTCCAAGAACATTAGCATATCCTCTCAATTTGGCAAATCTTATACCACTGAAATTTCAAAGTTCTGGCCCAGAAATGAGTCTAATTTCTCCAGGAGAGTATTTAATGTAAGAAAAATCTACTCAGACATTGGAAAATTTTCAACTTTCAATGCATTTGAATTTTTTGAACTACACTAACAAAACATGACGAGTCTGCCGATTTGGAAGTCACAGGTGAGATATTCAGTATCTTTTGAACATGGATAGTTGATGTAATGCATCGATTCTTGTGCCTTTTTTCAAGAAATGACCTAATAATGTCATAGTCATTGTTGGTAAGCGGCAGGTTACTGACCAGTTCTTTAGGTTTGTTTTTTCAAACAACCTATTAATATAATGCAGTTGAAAAATTAAAAGTACACAGACGTGACAAAAGTCACGGCATAGAAATATGCGAATATACAGATGGCAGTAGTATTGCGTACAAAATGTATAAATGGGCAGTGCATTGGTTGGGCATTCATTTGTAGTCAAGTGATTCAAGTGAAAAAGTTTCTGACATGATTATGGCTGCACGGCAGGAATTAACAGACTTTGAACGTGGAATAGTAGTTCGAGCTAGACGCAGGGGACATTCCTTTTCGGAAATGGTTAGGGAATTCAACATTCCGAGATCCACAGTGTCAATAGTGTGCCGAGAATACCTAATTTCAGGCATAACCTCCCACCATGGACAACGCAGTGGCCGACCGCCTGCACTTAATTACCGAGATCAACGATGTGTGCGCAGAATGGTCAGTGTTAACAGACAAGCAACACTGCGTGAAATAACCGCAGGAATCAATGTGGGACGTACGACGGACGTGTCCGTTAGGACAGTGCGGTGAACTTTGGCTGTACTGGGCTATGCCAGCAGAAGATCGACTCGAGTGCCTTTACTAACAGCACGACATCGCCTGCAGTGCCTCTCCTGGGCTCGTGACCATATCGGTTGGACCCTAGACGACTGGAAAACCGTGGCTTGGTCAGATGAGTCCCGATTTCAGTTGGTAAGAGCTGATGGTAGGGTTCGAGTGTGGCACAGATCCCACGAATCCATGGACCCAAGTTGTCAACAAGGAACTGAACCGATCATTGGCTGGAAAGGGACTTGGAGACCACTTGCAGCCATTCATGGACTTCATGTACCCAAACAACGATGGAATTTTTAAGGATGACAATGCACCATGCCACTGTGCCTAAATGTTCGCGATTGGTTTGAAGAACATTCTGGACAATTCCAGCGAATGATTTGGCCACCAAGATCGCCCGACATGAATCCCATCGAACATTTATTGGACATAATCGAGAAGTCAGTTCGTGCAAAAACTCCTGCACTGGCAACACTTTCGCAATTATGGACGTATATAGAGGCAGCATAGCTCAATATTTCTGCCAGGGACTTCCAACGACTTGTTGAGTCCATGCTGCACTTCGCCGGGAAAAAGGAGGTCCGACACGATATTAGGAGGTATCCCATGACTTTTGTCGCCTCAGTGTATATCTGAACTCACTAGACTCTTCTGTCTTGAAAACACCTGCAGGAGAGATGGTGGAAACAGTGCGCGTAGAACTACTGCACGAGATATTAAGTCCGCTCCTCTGATTGTACAGCTATTATGCACGATTCGAAGGTGTTTGTAATGTTTCTCAGATGCCATAAAGGCTTCTTTTAGGTCTTGAACAGTGCTTTTCTTGCTTGGCTTTGGTGGGGTCACATACAACGCAAAATAGTTCACAGGAAATCTGTACCTTTTCTCCGACACTTCTTTGAACGCAATCGCAAACTTTTCTAATTATTCTGGTTCATTGATGACTTAATATAGAAGGCGCCTAGCTTCAGTTACTTTGTCCATAACATAATCAAAGAATATAAGTTGCAAGTTGGTCTTTGATGCCACCATAATGACCAAAACCAGTTTATGGTTATTCACAACACGTTACTATTTCCTCGTCTTAGAGAAATAAACACTAATGCCTGATTACTAAATTCTCGGATCCAGCCCAGATGACCAAAAAATTTTCGTAAGCATGTTTTGCCATATAAAGAACATGGATTTAGTTGCACACACAAAATAACAAGGTTACCTGCCTGCCATATTGTCACTCACTGCCTTCCATTGTCTTCAGCCCCACAATTCCCTGCACCAACCAGTTTGGAATACAGCATATGGGGAACAAAGGTCTAACTCCTGTTTTCACCCAAGTGTGAACATATGCCTTTTTTATGCGCATGAGCAAATCAGGAGCTTACTCCACACTTTATATCTGAATCAGTGATCTCAACCAGTGGAGTGATGAGACTATCTTCACGAGAGACGGAATATTTAATACCAAAATCAATCATGTGTGGAGTGAACACAACCAACATGAAACACGTATCGGGTAATATGAACACAAATTTACGGTCTATATTTGGGCTGAACTTGTCAATAATTATATATTTGGAAAGTACATTTTCTCACTCCATCTGAGTGGTAACAATTACCTGCGATTTCTGGAATATGTGCTGCCGGTTTTGATGAAAGATGTGCCAATCGCCGTGCGGTAACAGATGTGGTTCTTATGACGGCGCCCTGCCCACTTCATACGTACTGTACGGGAGCACTTAAATGACACCTCCCCCGGAGAAAAGGTGAGGAGAGGAGGTAAGGTAGCTTGGCCTCCCAAGTGCTTCACATCTCTTTGTTTATTTGCTTATGCACTGCGGTCAGCTATTTGCCGTCGTATGCAGGGATAGGGGACTGACGTCTGATGTCCAACTGCAGGCCGGCTGCACTCTGACCCACAAGTGTTTGGCCTAGGCAGCGCACCAAAATTAAAATGGTGCGCTTATCGTTTGATGCCTTCAGCTCGGTAGGGGGGTGTTTTCGCACACATGTTCCATATCAAAATGTTTTTCTTGGCGTGCGCAACCACCACTTAAAATTATGCTCAACCATTTCTGAACACCCAGTGTGTGTGTGTGTGTGTGTACCTGTGTGTGAGATATAGTGTATGTGTATGCATGAGCGTATGTGTATATGTTTGTGTTGCTGTGTGTGTAAAATAAATCTATATACACATGTACGTAGGTAACCCGTTGTTTGTTCATTGGCGCGTAAAAGTAACCTGTACTTTTAACAAGTTTCTGTTCGACTGTATATTTTTCTTCCTCCTACATCACGTTTTTGATTCGAGGGCCATGTCTCTACCATCTAAGAATTTTATATATTTTATTTTATACTGTGGCTGATACTACGCTTTAAAACGCAAATTAATCTCACAGATCCAAATATAGCTTTCGTATTAGAAACTTCGTACACTGTTGACATACACTCTTGCTCACGAACTAGTTTAGTGTGTTACACAATTTTTTGTATGCTAGATAGCATACACGTTAGTTTCCTTCTTTGTTCACTTGCTTGTACAAGAAAGTTACCCGAGTGTACTGGGATTAAGATAATAACACATACTGTCAGACGCCAGACGTCGTTGCACTTGAGGTCCCTATCCTTGGTTTGCACATAATCCTACGGTAGAGGGACTGGACACGGCCAGGCGCTGCAGCGGGCAGCGTTAGTAACGGCACGGTCATCTATACGCTTAAACGAAAACATATTCCAAGATTTTCCTCAGACTCGTGATTCTTACTCCTACCCTATCCGATGCAGGAAAATAATCCTAACTTCTCATCTTCTCATACCCCTTTTTCTCACGATATTGTACGAATTTTTGAGCTTTCGATTTGTCTTATTTAAGAAAGACGTCTGCAGGCACATTTGTAGCTGTGTGAGCTAGGGATACTGATTCCCTGGTATCGCATTATCGGAATAAAGTTAAAAAGAACGTAAACTAGCATATCATGTTTTCAGGTTGGCTGCTGCATAGTCGGGGGTGCGCACGCAGTTCTTTCCCCTCTCACCTTCAACCCCCCCCC
>NQII01000970.1:554257-608558 GCA_002778355.1 Clitarchus hookeri | reverse complement strand
AATATTGAATGTGTCCAGCGCGTGGGGAGGAAGTCGGCAGACACATTAAATTTGTCCAGTGTACACACAAACAGTTACTAACACACGAAAATGGAGTATTAACATATTTACATGTCCAAATACACGGTGTCTAGCAACCGGGAAAAATGGGAAAACCCGGAATTGTACGGAAATTTTAGTGCCCAGGAATAATCTGGGAATTATACTGGAATTTCTTCACGTGTCCGGGATTAATACCAACACACAAAGGGCTTCTTGTAGCTACAGGAGACATTGGTGGAAATAAGATTACTTATTGATTTTATCTTTTAAAGTTTCGGAAATATGCATTGTTTAAGTCACTTACGGCACAGAATAAAAACAGAGGTGTACTGCGGTATCACAAACACGAACTTGTAAATATTGGAACGAAAACGAGAACTGTTTTATTTTTATGTTGGTGTACCTGTTACAGCTATCCTTTTGCCTTGTTCCATTCCAGTTATCATGTAGTTTTCAAATGGCGGTTTTTTGTGAGANGCTATCCTTTTGCCTTGTTCCATTCCAGTTATCATGTAGTTTTCAAATGGCGGTTTTTTGTGAGAGTATCTGGGCGTTCGTAATGCGCTCATCAACCCTTATTTCTAATCGCTCGAAATTCTCTTGTAACATATCTACTTTACTGGCATGTGTGACCAGACTGGTAGCAATTTCTGTTACTGCAGTCTGGAGTTCACTAACCGCATGTTTAGTACTGTCTACTTTTACCTGCAAAGTTAGTACATTATGCAAAACTTCTGCCATACTGTAATTGACGGCTTCAAATTTGTTATCTAAGGCATCCGACTTATTCGCGAGATCAGACTTAAGGCTTTGTGCGGCCTATTTAGATTCAGTTTTTTGTTCATCAAATCTGATATCAATTGCATCCAACCTGTTAATAAATTCTACCTTTTGTTCATCAAATTTACTAGTCATGAATTCTTTGAAGGAAAAGGGGTTACTTTGACGTGGCATTATATTTTCATTTGCAACGAGAACAGTATCAGATGGATAATTTACCTTAATGTTATCTGTAATCATGTTTTGTACTAAATTTTCATTTGCAGTAACATTAACATTATCCTCTACTACAGAGCTGTTTATCTTCGCTAAGTGTAGGCGTACCAGACACGCTAAGGGTATTAGAGTCGTCTGCCATTTAGTTGTAGTCCGCTTCACACAAAAAATGTCGGGAGCTTCTCAAGAAATACGGTTCACGTATTGGAAAATTGTTCATCGCCCAAATTTACTTGTAGGTCGGCATATTGAGCGCCAAATTTTTGTGAAGATTTCGTGACTTCTCTTTGTATGCTTTTTACTGTATTAGTGTTACTTGCTAAATAGTTACGCTCGTACGTTTCGACGCCACATTTTTCTGTGTTTTATCTGATTATATTTGTTTACAGCTAGTTTCACCACAGACGGTGTGTGAAAATAAAAAGTTCATTGTTTGTGTTGAAAGAGAAAGGAAATTTTTAATGTGTAATTAGTTTGTGATTTGTCGGCGTGCGAGTGATGTACACTGGAGAGCCAAAAAAATTTATATAGGCGTGTGTATGCAAATAAGAGAGGTGTGGAACCAATCAGAGTAACGCGACACAGTCAGCAGCACCTATATAAGACAACAAGCGTCTGGCAAAGTTAATAAATAAGTTACTGCTGCTACAATGGCAGGTTATCAAGATTTAAGTGAGTTTGAACGTGGTGTTATAGTCGGCGCACGNTGCTACAATGGCAGGTTATCAAGATTTAAGTGAGTTTGAACGTGGTGTTATAGTCGGCGCACGAGAGATGGGGCAGGGCATCTCCGAGGTAGCGATAACATTTGGGTTTTCCCTTACGACCATTTCACGAGTGTACCGTGAATATCAGGAATCCGGTAAAACATCAAATCTTCGACATCGCTGCGGCCGGAAAAAGATTGTGAACGAATGGGACAAATGACGACTGATGAGAATCATTAAATGTGACAAGACGTGCAACCGTTTCTCAAATTGGCGCAGATTTCAATGCTGTGGCATCAACAAGTGCCAGCGTGCGAACTATTCAAAGGATCATCATTGATATGGGCTTTCGGAGCCAAAGGCGCACTTGTGTACCGTTGTTGACTGCGCGACAAAGCTTTACGCCTCGCCTGGGCCCGCCAACACCGCTATTGGACTGTTGATGACTGGAAACACGTTGCCTGGTCTGATGAGTCTCGTTTCCAATTGTATCGGGCGGATGGACGTGTACGGACATGGAGACATCCTCATGAATCCATGGACCCTACATGTCAACAGGAGACTGTTCAAGCCAGTGGAGGCTCTGTCATGGTATGGGGCGTGTGCAGTTGGCGTGAAATGGTACACCTGATACGTCTAGATACATAAGCATCCTGCCCGCTCACCTGCACCCATTCATGTCAATTGTGCATTCCAACGGATGTGGACAATTCCAGCAGGACAATGCGACACCCCACACATCTAGAGTTGCTACCGAGTGGCTCCAGGGACACACTTCTGACTTTAGACACTTCCATTGGCCACCTAAATCACCAGACATGAACATTATTGAGCATATCTGGGATGCCTTGCAACGTGCTGTTCGGAAGAGATCTCCACCGCCTCGCACTCCTGTGGATTTGTGGACTGTCCTGCAGGATTCATGGCGTGAATTGCCTCCTGCATACCTTCAAACATTAGTCGAGTCCATGCCACGTCGTCTTGCGGCCCTTCTGCGTGCTCGAGGGGGCCCTACACGATATTAAGCAGGTGTACCAGTTTTTGTGGCTCTTCAGTGTATAACAAAATTCCTATTGTGCCGCTTACCTCCTCTATGCTTGCGGAGTCCATCTGGTCTGAAATGAAGCCACGCGAGTTGGCCTCCCTTTGACTGACTCTGAGCATGGGGAAAAAATTATCTGAATACTAAAATTTGCTCTGTAATTGTGTCTGATTTTTACTTCTAATATCAGGTAAGTTATGAAAAATCATATTTCCTGCATATTAAAAGGAACACTTAATGAATGTAGAAAATACGTGAAACACATTACACTACAAAGAAACGTACACCGGTGTGGCAGGAAAATACTCAACAGCTATATCGGCAACATTTCTATTTTACTGCCGCACCCTAGTTTGCCACCTGGCTGCTAGTTTCACTGCCAGCAGCGTCCTTCTGCCATTTTGCAGTGCTCTACAACTGACTGCCTGATGAAGATATAAGCATTTTTAATTTTTTTATACAGTAGTTATCAATCTCCATATGTGGAAGTAAGCTGTACATGGTTAACTAATTACTTGTGAAAACCCTAGCTTAACATCTACTTTGCCTTTCAATTAATACCCTTCTGCCATATGTGAAATTAATGTTGGCATTGACCTCATCACTTTATTTGTGCACCATCCAAGTGAGACTGCGGAATTGTTTCGAATGTAGTTTTTCTGATATGCAAATTCATACTTTAAAGTGTATAAAACTAGGATACAGTGAAACTCTCTAATAGAAACCTCAACGAACCTGAATTTTTGCATTTTGTAATAATGAGGTTTGTATTAACAAGTGTTTGTATTTAAAAATACTCAAAAAATTTAAATACTGACTGTGTGATTCAGCAGATTGGAAAACAGAGCATTTCTATAATCAGCATAACTTCTTTTTATCAGTGGACTGGACATTACATTGTAATACACATTAATTTTCTTATTGAGCAAATAAATTAACGTTAAATTCCCTATCTCATACCTAGAGGAAAGAGAACAACTTTGTATAAAGAGGTTTTTTATTAAGAAGGTTTCTCTGTAACTAACTTGTGTGTCCATAAATTTAATCGTAATGCTTGCGACACAAAGTTGGATCCTAAGAACTTATTTTACTAATTTGCTGGCAACCTAACTAGTAGCCTTCAGGCTAGTGTGTGCACTAAGCATATAAGAAGTCATGGACAGTGTTTATTTCCAAAGGTTTGTTCCAAACGCACTCACTTTGCCGAGGACAGCATTTATCAAGATGTTCTGCAAACATTACATTGAGGGCTTTGGCACAGTGAACAATACGAATACACAAGTAATGTTATTATTTTCTATAAACAGCAGCACTTTGTCTATACTGAACTTAAAATTAAGAACGTTTGCATCACCAGGTAGGTGCAGTTCTTTGTGAGATATTAGGGGTCGTTAGATAACTTGGTGTAGCTTCAATTAATGAGAAACCTTGCCAGGAAATAGACAATTATTCATTCTCATTCACTGTCTGCTCAAAAGAAGTAGAAAAAAAATTCTCTCCTTTTCTTATACGCTGATGGAAAACATTTTCGAAGCAATGCATAATTCCATATAAACGTACATTTCTGGTGGTAACTTAAATATTGTGACTTTCAGGTAATGTTTGAGATCTTTGCCCTCCTGGCCTCTCCATCAGCAAGTGAATCAATGGTCCCCTGGTCACGCGTCCTCATGTATATTACCTAGCAACATACTTATGGTTCTAATAATGACACATTTACACTCGCCTGACATGATTAAAGTTATTGGCTCAGGGGTACTGTTAATTTTATACACGATTAAATGATAAAGAATTGGCTGAAAAATAGATCCTACCAAAAGTACCAGATAAACAGTGAATGGGCCATAACAAAATACAGTTTGTTAAATGGTATCGCTTGTGAGTAAATTTTATTTTATTTATATTTACAACTGTGTATTTTTTCTGTCAATGATCAGAAGCGCATTCTTAGAACCAGTCATATATTTATGACAACTAGACGAAAATCAATGTGAGGTGCAGAATTCTGTACATTGATAGTGTCAGCAAAAGGATTAAGCTTTCAAGAATTTTTTTTTATATTAGTATGTATCTAATTTTTTTAACAAGGCATGTACAAGTAATGTGATTTGGTGTGTATAATTCTTAATTTGTAAATACTAAAATTAAGTGGATTACAGAATCAAAAAAAATGTTATTTAATGCCAGTGATGGTATTTTTAAAGAATTCTTGTGATTTAGATCACTAGGTAGCAAAGATTATGTTATTCATATTTGCACCCAATAGGAGTTACACACACAAATAAAATACTAATAGGTCACATTTCAGTTACAATTACTCATGATGTTTCAGTTGTTTCAATAGTACATCCTTTTGTCTNAAAATACTAATAGGTCACATTTCAGTTACAATTACTCATGATGTTTCAGTTGTTTCAATAGTACATCCTTTTGTCTCTGAGAATTGACACGAAGAGTACACGCACACCTGCAGTTTTCTTCTGTTTATTGGTCGCATGTCTGTGAGAGAGGACATCGTCCTACTTCTATAAAGATTTGCGATGTGTAATTCACAGGTAGACACTTAAGTCTGCATTATGATTAAAATTGGCGAATCACGAAAGGGGATTTGAGCTCAAATGTTTGGCAACATAAACGGTCGCAGAATCTTTTCACGAAAATCACGAGCCCCTAATTATAAGTAAGCTTATTTACTGATTCCAAGTATTCAATGCAATGTAACTGTAGCCAATTCCTTTGTGGATATGTACAACAAATTTAGTTTTCCATGAGAATAATGACACTTGTACAAACTCCTGTAGCACTTTGGTCAAGTACACTAGAAAACGAGAGTGTAGTGGAATGCTCACCCTCCCGACTCGCTCCAGTCGTTCTGTCGACGGTCGGTCGTCGGTGACAGCTTGCGCAGCTCGGCTGTCCAGAACCAGCCGTTGACTGGCAGGGGCTGCAGGTCCGGGCGGTCGCAGCCGTCGAAGTCGCACAGCCGCCCGCTCGTCCATATGTACCTCACGTTGCCTGGGGACACACGCACAGTTTGGCTGGGAAACATGCCCTTGCCCATTTGCTAAGAACCCTACACAAGGTGGAGTTACATCATGGAGATCAATTTTCCTATGCTTCGAACTTAATTATCAAGCTGGTGCCTTTGAAATAAGGATGACCATCTTCCTTAATATAACAACACCTTAACCATTGTAAAAAATTCAGAATGAGTCATTAAAAGAGTCCTTTTTTTCTTATTTACTGGAAGGAAATTTATTTAGATACAGTGAATTAAAACGCATGAGAGCATGGCTGTAGTTAATAAACTAATTATGTGATACTTTTAAATAAAATGTGGTCGGTATGGCAGTATTTCTTTTATTGTGGTACCCACTTAATATGAATTTAATCCTTCGAAAGGAAGCCATTGCAAGTTGTTCAGCTGGAATAATTTCTAGACAAAAAACTGATTTGTTGGGATACAAATACACAGTGTTGGCGGCTGATTTCATTAGTGTTGTGGCAATGTGTCGGAATTAATTTAACAACTTCAGCGATGCTATCGTTCTGCTGTAGGAGTTCAGTTCATTTGATCTGAACCAGTACAGTGGGAAAACCAACTCGACTCACCTTCGACAATGCGTTTCTTGATGAGCTCGTTCTCTGCACCGGTTTCCAAGCTCACCAGATCCATGCAACGCTTGCGGCAGAAATTGCGTCCGCCAAGCCAGTCTTCCTCCATGCCGGCGGTGCGTGGATCCTTCCACGAGTAGAAATACCCTTTCGCATTGAGTTTCTCATGGATTGTTCCTGCACAACAAGGTGTGTGGGCGGTTGTTGCAGCAGATATGTATTGGAACCGGTCTCTTTAAGGTAAGATAATGACTGTTGGTTTATAACTTGGCGATGGTGCAGTTTCACATCCCCTGTTCCACTATGGGAATCCACTCCTGAATTTTCAGAAGCCCAGTGGACCAAAACCATGAATTCTTAGGTGTAAGACCTAACAATCTGTGGTGTGGGTCTAATGAGATCCTGAAAATTCAAGATTGGGTACACGATTCCCGAACTCCACTATTGTGGCATTCTGCACATTGAGCACTGAAACTTTACTTAATAATATGTACATACAGAGTACATAGTTCTTGTTAAAATTCTTTAGATTCAACAACATAGCTGTGTTATCATCTAATAAATTTGACATGTGGTTTTGTTCAAGCTACAATTTAAATTTGAATGAGGTGTTAACTTTTTACTCATGGTACGTGCACAGGTGTGATTTGTATTATGTTTCAAATACCGTGGTTAAAACATACCATGAAATGTTAGTTATGGTCTGTAAGGTGCCCACGAATACATCCAAAAGGAACTGCATTATTATTTTTCATTGTTGATTTCNATGTTAGTTATGGTCTGTAAGGTGCCCACGAATACATCCAAAAGGAACTGCATTATTATTTTTCATTGTTGATTTCCCATGTTCTGTGCAGTAAAAGTACATTTCCAAACAGTATTGCTTAGTGAATAGAACTGTCCGTCTGTAATTTAATCTGGAAACAATCGTTTTAATTTGAGATTCAAAATAAAGATTTGCGAAACGAAGGCTGCCATTGCTTCAGTTTATTTTGTAGCAACATACATACAAATTGACAGTTTCACATAAAAAAATTTATTTGGAAAGGTTTTATTCCAGAGTATATTAGTCTCTGCTACCGAGTAATAAAATTTTATTAAATTGGAAAAAAAAATTTCTACTTGAGTTTGTGCACATGGTTAATAGTACTGAAAAAAAAATGTTATATTCCTATTGTGCACACTACACAAATGATGAAAGTGTTGAAAATAGGCATTCAAAAGTATTCACAACAGTGTGAAATGCAAATAGCTCTTCAATATTTGTTGACTTAAATGGAAATACGAATATTTGACAGTCAACTTCACTGCAATTTAATAAGCATGTACATTTGGAAAAAAAATTAGTAGAGATTTTATGGTAAAAACTTGTAAAAAGAATATTAAAATATCAGTGAATCAGTTTTTTTTTATTATAGTGAACTGCCATGAAAATGTAAAGTAAAAACAAGCAACACTAAATAAAAAATTTCATCCTTTAGGCAGAACTAGTTAAAATTATCATGATTGGGTGCAACACACCCTTCAGGAACATCTGCATAAATTTATTAAAACTATTTTGCTTCCAATTATGTTTCAGTGTGTGGGACAATTGTTTACCCTACACGCATTACCGATAAACATACAGTAAGTTAAGAAAAGTTCACAATATTTTCATAGCAATCGTCAACCCAAATTTTTTACCACTAATATCACACGAAATAGTTGAAAACTTGAAACAATCTTTCGGTATATTTTTTTAATTACTGTATGGAAGGTAGAGAGACCTATACTCACTTTGCGCACACAGTGTGGGAACTGGTGGCTCCAGAATGCGGCCAGCTGGTTTTGGCGGACTTGCAAACTGGGCTTCGGCCCAGAAAAATGTCAGAACTACCAAAAAAAGNAAATGCGGCCAGCTGGTTTTGGCGGACTTGCAAACTGGGCTTCGGCCCAGAAAAATGTCAGAACTACCAAAAAAAGTTTGACCCACAGTTTAGCCATCATTCCTAGGGAAAGTAACGAAGACAATCTAACAGCTCAAGGATCACAAGCAAACATGTTATTTTTGTTCCTCGGCCTCGATATTTATACATAGCCTGGGTGTTGTTTACAGTTATTCCTCATTTCCGAGAGTTTCGACACAAGTGAAAGTTATCCCCCCCCATCAAGGGAACAACAAACTATAAGTGGTTAAAGATGTAGGCTACACAATGATAAACCGACATCTTTCTCTTTCCCTCCCCCCAAAAATTTTTTTTGGATCATAAACAAACTTAAAAGTAAAAATGTGTAAAACACAGGAATCTTATCCGTTAGATACGGGATAACGTGCCGTAAAGATAATGCATGAAATTGACATTGGAAATCCATTTTCAGATCCTACCCGAATAGATTTTATTTTTAAAATGTTCTGAAAGCCTACAGGCCTACATGTGNATGTTAGTTATGGTCTGTAAGGTGCCCACGAATACATCCAAAAGGAACTGCATTATTATTTTTCATTGTTGATTTCTCATGTTCAGTACAGTAAAAGTACATTTCCCAACAGTATCGCTTAGTGAATAGAACTGTCCGTCTGCAATTTAATCAGGAAACAACCGTTTCAATTTGAGATTCAAAATAAAGATTTGCGAAACAGAGGCTGCCATTGCTTCAGTTTATTTTGTAGCAACATACATACAAATTGACAGTTTCACATAAAAAAATTTATTTGGAAAGGTTTTATTCCAGAGTATATTAGTCTCTGCTACCGAGTAATAAAATTTTATTAAATTGGAAAAAAAAATTTCTACTTGAGTTTGTGCACATGGTCAATAGTACTGAAAAAAAAATGTTATATTCCTAATGTGCACACTACACAAATGATGAAAGTGTTGAAAATAGGCATTCAAAAGTATTCACAACAGTGTGAAATGCAAATAGCTCTTCAATATTTGTTGACTTAAATGGAAATACGAATATTTGACAGTCAACTTCACTGCAATTTAATACGCATGTACATTTGGAAAAAAAAAATAGAGATTTTATGGTAAAAACTTGTAAAAAGAATATTAAAATAACAGTGAATCAGTTTTTTTTTATTATAGTGAACTGCCATGAAAATGTAAAGTAAAAACAAGCAACACTAAATAAAAAATTTCATCCTTTAGGCAGAACTAGTTAAAATTATCATGATTGGGTGCAACACACCCTTCAGGAACATCTGCATAAATTTATTAAACCTATTTTGCTTCCAATTATGTTTCAGTGTGTAGGACAATTGTTTACCCTACACGCATTACCGATGAACATACAGTAAGTTAAGATAAGTTCACAATATTTTCATAGCAATCGTCAACCCAAATTTTTTACCACTAATATCACACGAAATAGTTGAAAACTTGAAACAATCTTTCGGTATATTTTTTAAATTACTGTATGGAAGGTAGAGAGACCTATACTCACTTTGCGCACACAGTGTGGGAACTGGTGGCTCCAAAATGCGGCCAGCTGGTTTTGGCGGACTTGCAAACTGGGCTTCGGCCCAGAAAAATGTCAGAACTACCAAAAAAAGTTTGACCCACAGTTTAGCCATCATTCCTAGGGAAAGTAACGAAGACAATCTAACAGCTCAAGGATCACAAGCAAACATGTTATTTTTGTTCCTCGGCCTCGATATTTATACATAGCCTGGGTGTTGTTTACAGTTATTCCTCATTTCCGAGAGTTTCGACACAAGTGAAAGTTATCCCCCCCCATCAAGGGAACAACAAACTATAAGTGGTTAAAGATGTAGGCTACACAATGATAAACCGACATCTTTCTCTTTCCCTCCCCCCAAAAATTTTTTTTGGATCATAAACAAACTTAAAAGTAAAAGTGTGTAAAACACAGGAATCTTATCCGTTAGATACGGGATAACGTGCCGTAAAGATAATGCATGAAATTGACATAGGAAATCCATTTTCAGATCCTACCCGAATAGATTTTATTTTTAAAATGTTCTGAAAGCCTACAGGCCTACATGTGCGCTACCTATATTCAGACGTGCAGTTTTAAAATATGATATAATTGATACGCCGTTTAGGGAACAGTCACTTCGGTAACTGAAAGACGTACAGATAATGTTACTATTTTTACAAAATGAAACGTTCTAGTCTTTCAGCGTTACAGCATTTTGAAAGATGGCAGACGGAGGACGATATGTTTGCATTGGTGCCGCCTCCTCCCTTTTACTGTCTTTTAACCAGCTGAATATTAAACATTTTCGAACATCTTAATGGTTCTATATAATTTTTGAACGGTTATTCGAACGCAGGTCTCATTATTATTATTATTGTTTCAGTTGTGATGACAACCAAAAACAGCTGACTTCAACTCGCCATCAGTGCGTGCGCAATGCGCGTGTTGGAACGAGAAAACAGTGTTAATGAAGGCAGGAATTAAGACTTGGAAAATGTTGAAAACGAGATTGTACTTTTAATGCTCTGTAATTATGTGAAGTTTAACTCTTCCCGTGTGATAGCATGGCCGAAGCAAGCAGCCTATGCCGTTTGTGTGCTGTGAAAAGTGACAATGTCGTAGGAATTTACAACGATGAAGGTTATAAATTGAGCTTAGAAACGAAAATCACAAAGTATTTGCAAATAGAGGTGAGATCATCAAAACGTCACTGTCTTTTCCTATTACCGATATTTTTTTCCCCCGTGTCTGCTGTGAACCTCCAGAACCTCCAATGTCTTATTGTGCATCGTTTGTGTTCTCCGGCCACTGCACTGTTTTTGCATGTGTAGTGAGACTTCTGTTGTTACGCCAGTCTAATAGGCCCGTATGTGATGTCCTTTTGTGGTGAGTTGGCGAGTGGTAATCTCCGCAGGTGGTTTGCCATTTGTTTATTTGGTTGTAACAAACATGAATCGGTGCGTTGCGACTGTCTGTTACCAGTGTGTGGCAAAGTAATGTAAGTTCGAAATAAAGTACACATCTATATTAATTTTAGGTTCGTAGTACTAATCATGTACTTTTACTTTAGCCTTACTGCCTTCAAAGTGGTCAGAAAACAACTTTTTTATTCATTTTATAGATTTAAAGATAGCAGCCAGATAAGCTCGTGTTATGCACATCAGCCATGAAGTACAGAAGACACTTCTTTTTTTTTTTTTCAGTTTAAATGTGATGGTGGCAGCAGTCTAGCAACATCCACCACATTTTAATAAACTAGTATGGGAAAGATACCTGCTGGGTGCCGTGCTTTTGCCATACTATGCTTGTATCCTTAGGAGGGTGTGGGGGGGGGGATGGTGGTTCCAGTGGTCTCCAAGTCCGAGTTAAACAGCGTCGGGGATAAGCTGGTACTTGAGTGTGCGACCACGAAGGATCACCACGTTGTGATGGCACATGTACCCTATATGCAGCCGCAAAGGCGTTCCACCTCCAGGTAAATAGGGAGCATGTGAAGTGCACCCTATCGACAGTTGCGCACTAAAACTAGGTAATTGCTGTGGTGCAGAAAACATTCAGCCAGGACCTGCAACAGAGGACTGTATGCTAATCTTTGAGTCCTGGTTCGGCCTTGACACAAATTCCTGCCATCTCCACACACAGTGTGGACTGGGGAGTGGGGGTAGTTTAACTGAAATCATCGGGGAGGACAGTTATTACGAAAGTGGTGTCATTTTGGTTAGGGGTGGCGTCGTGTTGCGCACCCATTTGTGGTTTTGGTTGTGGCATTTCAACAGGCCAGGTGTGCTGAAATGTTATGCTCCGACAGTACAGCAGGCATTTCAGGGGTGCTGGTGCAGAATTTGTGTTTACATATTTGCCAGGAAGTTAAGATCACAACCCATTTGGATTGGCCGACAAGTGCGTCGTGGGGCTCCATTCTTCTCGAACAATCCAGGATCGCTTCTGCGGCCTTTCAAATGTAGCAGGTTTTCTCGAGAACTATTCACGTGAGAATGTTACACCGGGGCAAAATTTTGTGTTTCTTCGATGTACACCTGACTGTTGTCTGCCAACTACCGACAGCCACCCACTTCATAGGTTAACATAATGGCACCCTGTAGTTTCCTAACGACAGGAAATGTTATCAACTGCCAAACTGTCACAGATGGCAGATATCAAATCAGGGCAAGGCTATGTTGTGTTTTCCGATTTGTTTCCTGTAAAGTATCCTCTCGCAAAGTTTGTACCTGCAGTTCAGGATTGACCTACATATTGATAGGTACAGAGAAGGAACTGAAAACTACGGCACATAAATTATTGTATCAGTATAAAATTAGCCTATAAAATAATACATTAATAGGATATACGAGACAGCTCTTATATTAAAAGACGACTTGAAGCACTGCTCTTATTTACCTAACACGCTACAAACCTATGTGTAGGCTACTCACGGTAAAGTGAGCAATTTGGAATAATAGTAAAATTTATTATAATTTATTTTAGCCTTAGACGTTAATTTCCGAGTGTTGTGGAATCTACGTGCCGTGTTTATTACTTACATGGCAATATTTATTTAAAAAGCTGGTTGCAGGATAAAAAATGGCTGAAATAAAAAGTAACTAGGGCTTCAAAAGTAATCTATAGTCAAGTGTATAAAATTCATTCAGAATCTGAAACATTTTAAATTTAGCCGCAAGCTATTTCACGTGAAATTGATATAACAATTTCAAATTAAGTGGTAATTTTTTAAAACCTATAATACTGAAATACTCAACACTTCTCTAATATTGTTTTATTGCGTTAATTGTTAAATGCAGCTAGTTCTTATTTCTACTAATTATATAAATAAAAATTTCAACTCTCAGCATTTCAGTTATTTTACCATATTAATGACAGGGAAGCAAACTGTAATAAAAATCATTTCATTCAAAGTTTGTGCAAGTCCTAACAACATTGAAGCATCCATCAGTAACGTTAATAAAATAAAAAAAATTTGTGATGTAATTTTAAGTAAGTAGTTTTGTTTGTTAAATACCGCACTTCTTTCTGGATGTTGTTGAATGGTTTTGGGTATTAATTAAAATATACGGAAAAGTACATTCCGTTTACCGTGTCTTGAAGGTTCGTCAGCGGGCTTGAAAATGTACAGGTGGAGCCGAACGATCCTCTGCCGAAAGGTGTGTGCCTAGACTGCTGTGCGAAGCTGGCTCACTGCTCGCACTTCCACGAGACGTCCCTGCAAGCTCAGCTCACGCTACAGATGATCTTCCCCGAGCCGAAGCCAGAGACGGGCGACGACTACGCGGAGGAGCCCTTCAAGCGCTCGCCGCAGGAGAACGGCACTAGTCGGATCCTGGAGGAGGAGCTGGTCTTGGATCTGGATCACGACCAAGAGAGCAGCACGTCCATAGAGGTGGTTGCACGGTCACTCCCTTACCTCCTCTACTCTCTGTTACCTCCCTTCACATTTCCATCCCACAAATATCCCTCATTTTGTCTTCGCAGGACCGCGAGGAGACAGAACATTGCAAACTGGGTTCAGTTCACAGCAATGTCAGGTCTGGATTGTTGTTTTACGGGAAATGCGATGAATGTCGGTGGGAGGGTTTTCTCAGGGTACTGAGTTTCCACCTCCGTAGATTTCTGTAGCTGCCCCATTGCCACTTTGCTTCAGCCCCTTCAGCATTGTAGATTTCAGTTACTAAGCACTACCCAAATCTTTCTGTCATCTATTTATCCAATAAGTTCCCCTTTTTATTGCACATTTTAATTTTTTTTTTCCCCTTCTAATAGCTTCCAATATATCCTGTGTTTTCCTTCTGCATTTTTCTTCTCTGATTGTGTAACTTAGCCAGGGTTTAGAATTCCATAAGAACTTATAATCTGATGTGCAAGTCTTGTGCTTTTGCAAACACTATTCCAGCTTCACTGCAATCTTATAAATTAAAATTTTTTAATCTAAAAATGGTTTACACCATTACTTTTTAATAAAATAGAATTTGCTTATGTATTTGTATGCACAAATTGACAACATTCAGTCTTATTGATTTGCAGACATTATCATCCACATTATTTTTGTTGGTGTTTCACGATATGCCAGTTGTGACAACCAACTCTTGTTTGTAATAATGGAAAGCCTTGTGGGTGGTTAGAATTTCCATGTGCGAACTTGGAGTAGAAATTACGAATGTTTTATTTTCACACACTGCTGCACTGTTTGACTTCAGATCAGCTGTTCGTATGAGTGACGTATGATGTTTAGTCACTATGCTGTGAAATTGTTTATTTAGTGGTAGCTACACAGTGTCTAATGTTGAAGCAAGGATTTTTATTTTTAAAATAACAATATACCTACAGATGGGATTGTTGAGTTAGCCATCAATTTTATTAGAAAGTTTACGCAAGTCCTAAGTTGCTGACTCTTTGGTAGCTATGAGTTGATAAACATTCTCAGTACAAAGTTTTTGCTGTCTGTAGTTGCTTCTTAAAATTTTTGCCTACCACCAAGGCAAATAGGGTTTGTTTCTTGGTGGTGTTACCTACTCTTATTTTTGTGTTTGGGAAATGTGGTGGATGTTGCCATTGGCAACCAGTTTTCTTGGAGTGTTCCCATTTTCGGTGTCCTTGCATTCTGCCACTGCTCCATCTTCACCACATTTTACCTTCACCAGTGCTTCAAGACCTTGCTGTTAAGCTCCAATCTAAACCTACCAACTACAACATTCCTTAAATCTGTTGTAACCTTCTCAGGGTTAGTCCACACCTTGAAGCCATAAACCACAGAAAATACCATAAAATTAAAATAGAAATGCTATTTTCAGTTATTAATAAAATAAAAGTGGAAAGCTGCTGAACTATGTCAAGAAGCAAAACAAATTTTTTGTAAAGTAAGGCATGTCAGAAAATAAAACACTTGTTTTAGTAAAAATTATAGCTTATATAACTTTTTTGGGTCTACTGTGTCTCCTTCAAAAAGCTGCTATTCTTTACATTTACTGAAGTAAAATGCAATTGAATGAAAAACATGTATCAAAATGTTACCAAAACTTTGGATGTTCATCTAACGGAAGACTTTCCATCCAGTTTTTCTTCACGACCCCTTCAGTTCTAGAAAACGGTAAGCATTTTGAGGCAGCATATTTTTCACATCTTCATATTCATGGGGTGGCAGTTCCTCTCAGCATTTAATGATTGACACTTGATTTCCTTACCCATTCTACCTGCCTGTGTGATGCTGGGGATGTGTGTCGTGCACTCTCCAGGGGTTCCCACTGGTTGAAGAAGGTGAGTACTTGAGGTGTTGGAGAGGTACCACGCCCTGGTTAATCCAAGCCCAGTAACCAATGCATGACACTAGAAAGATGGATGATGAAGCAACAGACCTTTGAGTCCAACATGGCCTCTCCCCACCAAGGCGACCCAGGGCTTCTCGAGTAGTGTTTCAGCACCTACCACCATTGGATTTAAACAAATTGAGCCATGCCGAGGACTTCTCCATCCCTCCTGACTTCCTTGTAGTAAGGGAAGAGGTACCTGCCGTAATAGTACCTGATCTCGTCCACCGGGCGGAGAGTTGGACTATCTGGCACTCGGACCATTGAACCCACATAGCACCGCTACTAGTGCCGTGAAAATGTGGCTATTAACGAGGAGCGACTGGAAAGGCCTTACTGGACTTATGGTTAGTAGAGGTTTGGCTAGAGTCCCGACCAGACTATGGGTGCTTTTTGATAGTGAGGATGTGGGAGGGAAGTGAAAAGTTTGCTGTGGTACCAGGTTGGCGTTTGAAACGGGTAAAAGCTGGATTTTCTGATACTGATTGAGTGTAGCTCAGTTGTTGGACTTTCTGTAGCCTTCGACTTCTTGTTGAACTCCTAAGGAGGTCGGGTCGGGCACAGCCGCCTGAGGGTAATCCAGTAAGGCGGTCTGGGTCCAGCCCCGTGCCGAGTTCCGTAATATATTACGCCTGTGTGATGATGCTATTTTCCTCAAAAACAGACCTCAAAATGCCTCTAAAATGCAGTTTTAACTGTTTTTATAATATTCATGAAACAACATGAATAGTTGATGTATTTAGAACTTATATTTTGTTATATTCCTAAAATTAAATTATTGAAAAATACTGCAAACTGCACGTATTTGCGTAGCCTCACTAACGCGAACAGTTTGTTGAGAGGGTTGACACTGTTCTTCTATGCATACAGTTTTCTTATGGCCATGTACTATTTATAATACTTCAACGTATCCAAATTTTTTCCTGAATTTACAACAAATAAAGGTTTAATGGCTTGAACAAATACTTGTACCCTGCAGGAACAATATTGAGTCAGTATTAAGGATTTTAACATGAACTAGCTGCTTATATTTGCAGTGTTGTAGTAATGTGAATTATGAGAATGAGTGAAATTGAGACCAACTTCGTAGCTTAAATCATTTGGTATTAAGAGCTCCCACCTTTTACTGTGGTGCAGTGTAATTCAGAAAACTCTGTCTGTAACATAAGATTACTTCAGGTGCAGCTTTGATCACTGCTAACTATAGTTTGTACACTCTACTACCGCTCTTTTGTCTTTTTCTCTTTCAAGGAATACTTCTAAGCTGCAGAAAATTGTATGTTTTTAATCCCTTCATTTTACCGGATAATTTGGAATGTCAATTTTGTTAGATTCTATTAATAGATGCCTATTGATGTGCCCTAAATACTGGTTTGAATGTAGACATAGCTCTGCGTAGTATTGTGTGTGGCACTCCAATGATTCTGCAGAGGGAATTTAGTAATTTTTTTTGGTTTTTGTTCTTAGTTTAAGGAAGAGAGTGCGAATTCGGGACTCCCGTCGTATGTGGAGTGCGTCTTGTCAGACAATCTTAGTAAGTTTCTATCATTAATAAATATGTACATAAAATTAACTTATCATCAGCCTCTGCTCATCCATGGCAAGGAACATCGTTTGGATTTCCAGGTACGTCGCCATCTCTAGTAATAGGTTGTGTGTTGTCTCAGGAAGGTCATCCAGCCCGTGCAACTCGAAGCGCAAGTGCCGCATGCCGGTGCGCTGTGCCCCTGACAGCGAAGATGCCAAGACCCAGGAGCAGTTGTACGACCACCAGGAACCTCCTGACGAGGGGGCGGAGGCTCCGACCGCAAGGAAGCGGCGCGAGGGCTGGGACAAGTATCCCTGGATGTGCACGGACTGTTCCCAGGTAAACTGTTGCCGTTAGAGTGCCGGGTTTAATAACCAAGCCAACACCATGTTGTGCGAAGTTCAGAAAATTGGAAAAGTTTATGGTGGCTATGCAAAAAAGAAGCTTAAAAATTATGGGCTTTGAAACTGACAGTGTGCTCTGGTCAGTCTCGGTGCTTGTATATTGGATCCTACTGAGATTTGTAATGTGAACTGAGATTGGTCCAGTGTCCGTGCCACAATTATACTGTCTTTGCAAACACTGTGTGTAAAAGTGGAGCACATTGTCCCAGCTGAGAGATGAGTGAGGATTGTTAGCTAGCACTCAGGTATAAGTACAATTAAATATTTCCCTGTTAACTTTTTCTGCCGAATAAGTGTACATAATTTTCTATAAATACATCTCGTATGTTAACCCTTGCAAAAAGTTTTTTTTTTGTTCCCCTCCAAAATGTGTGGTGATTAAATTATTAAAACGAGATATAAAATACAAGTGCATATGTACTCGCAGGACGATACTTGCGGATGAGCACACACAGACAAAGTTGAACAAGTTTTCCCACACAGATGTGTAGTCTCGTATATTTTTCTGGTTGCGCCAACTTTTTCAGGTGGTGAGTGATGGCCCAGCCAGCAGAATGCTGTGACTGCACATCCGCATACAAAATGTGTTCATCAAACTTTGTATATATGTATGTGCATCTGCGGGTACCGCCCTGCGAGTATAATGTTCTGTAGCTCCTTTAAATACAGTAATTAATAGCCTAGTATCCTATTTGAGCCATATCAGAATGCATGTTTGTTATTGTACAAGCCACTTTGACAGTCTTCCAGAAAACAATTTGGTTTAGTGTCTATAGAGCAATAGAAAAGCTGGAGGTCACAGCTGTGGCGGCTTCCACTTGCAGGAGCTGCCGTCGATGCACGCCCTGAGGATGCACCACCAGACGGTGCACAACCAGCCAGCGCGCTTTCTCTGCCCGCAGTGCAGCAAGGTGTACACCAAGTACTACGGCTTCGTCAGTCATGTGCGTCGCCACAAGAACCACATGAAGTTCTGGTGAGTGTGGCACATGTCCTGTTGTCTCGAGACAAATTTCGAATTTTCTGTGAGACTTTTGCTATTTGTGAATTTTCGCTGTTTGCCGTAATGACTAGTTGACGTTCGTTTACCGCCATAATGATATCCTATCACGTCTTAGTTAAATGAATATACCTTTATTTTAAAAATTATAACCAGTTTTGCTTGGTTAGAATTGTTGGTATGCTTGTGACTTGAAATCATCTTACCAGCACTTTCTAGAGTGGAATGAGTGAATTAACAATAGCAGTCTTTCACTTCATTCAAATGAGTTCAAGGAAACTTGTTTTTCCATGTTTTGCTTTTTTTTTTTTAACATGTAAACAAAATTCTGATAAAGTGAAGAAATTAGAAACACTTTGTGGTACTGGTTATACAGTACGACATTTCTGAAATGATCCCTCGCAGTTTACAGAAATTCGATCGCTATGGAAAAGAAGTTGCTCTAAATATTTTGGGAAATTTTGGACTGATTTTGACCCACTGTCAACCTCTATAAGTCACCTCTGTACGTCATAATTGGCAATTTTTTTTACATGAAGTTTATGTTCAGTTGTCTCTAGTGGGAAAGTGACACTTTTTCTGATTAAATGTAAATTTATTTTAATATGCAGACGTCATCTGAAAAAAATGATTCCAGGGAGACGTATACTTCCCCTCTCTTTGATTACTAATATGTTAAACATGTCGCAGTACAAGGATTTACCAAGCATTGCAAGTCCGTGTTCAGTTGTGTCTGACGTCAAATCAAGTCGATTTTTGAATGGAATATTAATTTAATTCAATAGTCAAGACATCTTCGGAATACGGTAGAACCCAGTTATAACATTTCTCAAGGACCCCAAGAAATGTCAGCCTTAGTTTTTATGTCTGCAACTCACCTGAACATGACTTTAAGCGGTGACCCTATGTTTTTTTGACATGCTAATAAAATTAGTACAATGTGTGTCTAAAGACATTCTTTAAGATTGTTCATAAAAAAATAAGTATGTAAAACTGATTCTGAAAGCACCTGTTTTAGCCATTTTCATGCCCAAAAGAATGGTACTTGAAGTTAAAAGGACAACTTAAAACTTGTCTTTAGGCAGAAAAGGTTTCGTAGTACTTTTCGTGTTAGACGACACCACTATGAAATATACAACTATTTGTAAGTCATGTATTTTCTACCAAACCTTTGTGCGACACTAATTGGCGAGTCAGGCGGAGGCCTTAGATGCTCCCTCAAGCTCAGCGTGTTCCGGGGTGTTGATAAGTAGTTTACTCTGTTTGTGCCGCATCAGCTGTGAGGAGTGCGGCAAGTGCTTCTCCAACAAGAAAGTGCTGGAGTCGCACCGAGCGACCCACTCCGATGCCCGTCCGTTTGTGTGCGCCGAGTGTGGGAAGTCGTTCCGGCAGCAGAGTGCCCTGTACGTCCACAATCGCTCCCATCAGCCAGAGGAGATGAAGAATAAGTTTCCGTGCGACCAGTGCGACAAGAGGTAAGGCAGTGTCCTTGCGTTAATTTCTTCCTTCAGATTGCAAATTTAAGGCATTAAGTGAAGCACATCATTCTTTTTAAACTTTCCTTGATTGGTAGGCAGTAATTTGTTTATTGTCTGTAGTGTTTTCTTCCTTTTTGAGTTGCACACCGTTCTGAGGATTCTGAACTGTGAGTATTGTTTAAAATGTGTGAAAGCGGAAACTTCAAGTTTCCTCGAGAGCAGTAATTGACTAATTGTTTATAACATTCTTGCAAAATTCATTATGTACCTAAGTACGACCTACAGTGAACCTCTATGCATTGCTCTTGTTTCTAATTTTTCCCATATTCAGTGTTTATTTTCAGCATCCTGAAAAGAACATTAAAAGAGTCACCTTTATATTTCGCTGTCCATCTTACATTTGGCATTTGGCTTGCTTGTCAGTAAGTGTAAAGAATCTTCACCGCCTTTGAATGTCAGAACTCCACGGCGCGTTACGAATAACTGTGCCAAGTCATGGAGAGAGAAAGGAGGAGATAATAAAAGGATGTCTGCGAGCCCCCTCCAGTTAGCTACGCACGTTCAGCCACGAGTCAAGAGTACTGAACCTACTGAATCACTGGGGTCACCCTCACTCCCGTGCCTCCGCGTTTTCTGAGACTAGGCGTCATCCTGGTTGGTTTTAGGATCTGTTCTTAAGGCCTACTCAGGGTACAGGCTGGTTATGTACATTTGTTCTGGCAATAAACAGACATAATCCGATTTGGCTGACTTATAACTCACAGCTAACTATTCTTTCTCCATCTGCTGCCCCTATTTCCTGTTTCGACAAACGAACCTCATACTCCTGCAGGAGCAGGCACATGCCGCTCCCTTCCTCCCCAATAATGAGCTCTATCTTTGCGGAGGAGTGGGCCACTCGACTGTTGCACTTTTCTGTAAGCGATGGGGTCTGCTAGCAACTTCCCGCCCAGCCAACACACTTGCAGGGAGATCAACAGCCGCCGCTGCCAGGGAGCTCCGACTCTTCATGATGCATGGATACGTGGCGACTTCCCTTCTTGCTGCGTAACACGAGAGCAGTCGCCCTTATCCTGCTATAAGCGCTTGGGTCTGTCTGCGACTTCCCGCCTACCAAGTCACTTGCTGGAGGCCAGTAGCCAGGCCTACCCACTACACCCACCTACCTATACCTACAGTGGAACTGCGTAATAATGATAGTCGACAATGGCAAAATAAATTATCGCTATAGCGAGTTATCGTTATAACAAAATTTACAGTGCCCCATAATTTTTTTGTTATTGTATTTGTAGATCGTGTGTTTTACGAATGCCATAAACTAATTGCCTACCAATCAGCGAGCTACATTCACACTCTCTCTCTTTCTCTCTCTCTCTCTCTCTCACCCNTCTCTTCCGTCTTTCCTCCCTAAACTTGTACTCCTGTCTCTCGCTCCTATGCCTTATTCTCTTTCACCTCCTGTCTTTCGCCCCTCTACCTGCTACTCCTCCCCCTGTCTCTCGCCCCTCTGACCGCTTCCTTTCTCGTTCCGTTCCTCTTCACTCGTCTCTTAGCATGCCACACCATACTATTCTCTTTTTCACGCTCACAAAGCAAACAGCAGATAAATGATACGCTTCCTCCAGTCCCATGTGTAGACACAGTAAATTTTCGTAACGAGAAGGACTGGCACCATGGACAGAAGTTATTTTCTTGTTTTGTTCCAACCAGCGGACAACACACGTATCTTTTCAAACGTAAACAAATGTAGCTTTATGGTAGATAGATCAGAAAAATATTTGGACAATCAGGAATAATATCTTGAAAGAAATGAAAAATGTCCTCATTGAAAACAGATATTTACAACAAATGAAAAACTTATGATGTTAACTTATTTTACTATAGAAAAGTGTGAATTACCGGCACATGTTTATAATTTGTTTACTTAGGAAGAAAATTTACATTACCTTTATTTTCCACTACTTTAATCGTATACAATTCACTATTTTGTACACTTGTAATAACATCTCATACATTGTACTTCACAATTGCATACATGCCCTACTGATATTTCTGCTCAATTCAACAGTATGTAGGCTACTATAGTTGGTTGCCATTCCGAATTTGTGATATTTTTGTTATGACCAAACAATAGACTAGTTATGGTTCTGTTTATTTCATTGGTAGGGGAGGGGGAACTCTAGTTAAATGTCTTTCGCGAGACGTGATTGTTTTGCGATTCTTATGAGAGTGTTTTGATGATGCAGTGAAAAATTTGGTTTGTACGGTAATAAAATTCAATTTTAACTTCATCGAAAGAGTTAAATGCGATAAATGCGTTGCTGTTCGTATGATGTGGGAAATACTCAACACACAAATATTGTTGCATTTTTTTATATAATGAACTACAGTAAAAGGGTGTTTATTTAGGCCACGTATTCCTGGAAGCAAGAAGAAGCAGCTCGACAGATGGAAACATTGATCAGCTCAACCAGTGGAAGCCGCAACCTGCGCTTTGAGCTGCTGTGAAACGTCCCCCGTGCTGTTTCACCACTACCTCCCTTGCCACTAAAGTAGCCAGTAACCCTTAACATGCCCTCAGCTTCAGATCAGGTTGTTTTGCCGCTTAGACCAATCGTCATGATACACACCCACTTGGTTACAAAACAGGCCAGCTCCCATTAGCGCTCCTCCTAGAGCCCAGCCAGTCATATTAAGCTTGCCAAAAGCCAACAGTACCACTCCCAGCAACAACTCTGTTAAGTGGGCGACGCGTGCCTCCCAGCCATCATGGGGGGGAAGGCTCCGACAACGACCAAAGCTATTAACACCCATCAAGTGGGGCTTCAATTGAGCTACACCTACTGTACAGTGTAGTTACACTGTTTTTGCACTTACCAAACCTAGATTGTTCTTCTTGAATTAAGATACCGTGAGTTACTTCAAAAAATCATTAAAAGTCAACGGTATTAAGTGATTTTGCAATTTTTGAAAACAAATTAAACATTTTGATTAATCGGGTGCGACAACTGCAGCGAGGCCAAACTCTATTACCAAGAGCAGGAGAAGGCAGATACTCCGGCACTCCTGTCGCCCGCCTTCTCAGGCGCCCACCAGTGCAAACGACAGAGAATGCAGGAAAAAAAATTTTCAACTACTTTGAAAGCGCTGAGTTGCTAGGCACAGATGTAGTCTGTGATGATCAAGTCTGGCCTCTTTACTTGTGTTAGATTTTATAGTACAATATATACTGCCTTCGTTGTAAAACTCAGCCATGGCAGTGCATTGATGTGTTCTCTCCGCTCACCCGAGAGTTAATTCTTTTTTTGACCTGGTTAACCGTAGACTAAAGGTGAGGTAGACCGATCTCGCTGACTGCGTACAACCAATCTCCGTGTTACAACATTCAACTGCTTTTCTGCCAATACGGCTAGCAAAAACTGCATGGTTTGGATTTTAGGTTAGAAAACTTATTTGCAAACAAATGCTTTGTCAGGTATTTACACTTCCTCTACCCAATCTGTAATGCAGTCTGATTAAATTAAAATTGGTAAAAGTATTTTATTTATGCAATAGTGCTTGTCATTTAAAAATTAAGATACAAGCAAACTTTTTCATCATTGTTGACCATGTGAGTTTCACAGTTGTGCTCCTTTGGGGTAGGTCATTGTTGGGCACATGCGCAGAAGACGAATAAGCGGTGTACCTCATCTTTAGTCTATGGGGTCAACTCCTGAGGAGCAGCAAGCGACATTGAGTAAAACAATATTGGTTCAAAATAAACAAACTATTTGCAGATAGTTTAGTTATGAAATATAATTCAAGAGTTTACATGGAGAGCCAGGAGCCAAGTGTGGTGTGTAATGCAAGCCTCAGTATAATTATACTACATTATACATGTAATATTTTTAAAATAAACATAAACCTTAGATTTTTGCACGTCTGTCACAGTAGATATTATTAGTTGCTATATAGGCCTAACAAAATATACACGTTAGTCTTCAACTGTGGAATGTAAACATCGAGTTTGAAGTGTGAAGTTTAATTTTTTTCAATGTAGGAAGGGAAAGTAGATAATTTTAAATAGATTTTAACAAGAGTTTTCAAAGTGTTAAACTAATAGCAATTGTTTCTTGCTTTTATGAGTAGAATCGAAGGTTAACTCAAAATGCCTGCAGCTCTTTAAAATTTGAAAGTAATGAATTATCAGAAAATATAACTTGCTTCCTATTGTACAGGGCGATGCGATAATGTGCTGTGCGATGAGCTGTATGTAGCCGACTGGGTGTCGCTGCTGGCCGACAGTGATAAATACGTCGTCGCAGATGTTTTTGTCAATGTCGTACGACGACGGAGAATAAAGAGTTTTAAATACATACTTATGTTTTTTCTTTTAATTGATATGGCGACGAAGGAGGTCGAATTTACGTTAACGTAGCATCATTTTATTCGGGATGCATTGTTTTATTATTATAAATTAACGTTTAATTGAAATATCCTCTGGTTTTTTTGTAAAAGGCCATCAAAAATTTAATTTTTGCTTGCTGAAAAGTACGCTGTCTCCAGTGTTACGTTTTTGTAATTGTTTGGCGACAAGGAAGGTCATAGATACCTTTCTGCGGTATCATTTATTCGGAAGACGTCTGACTATTGAATTAAATTATTATTCAATGCAAAAATCATGTTGATATTACGCCAGAGATGATTGAACATGGACTTACAATGCTTGGTGATTCCTCACACCGCTCGATGTTTTTAACATTTTGGTTGACAATGGGAGGGCATGTGTACACCTCTCGGGTATCATCTTTTTCAGAATACATCTGCCAATTTAAATTGAATTTATGATTTAAATTTATCAACGTGTCATTTTTGTACTAGACATAATTGCACACAGACTGTGTGCAAAAATTCAAATTTTGATTATATAGGTGTTGGGTTTGTCAAAATTTCTCCAAAATTTACAAAAATATCCATTGCCACCGACCAGCAGTCATAACGACCTTATATCTGAAAACTGTGAGGAGTCTTTCTGCTATATGCAACACGAGAAAAATACTTCTTAAAGTTATTTGTCTCTAAAACAAAAGTAAACTTGAATTAGTTAAACCGTTTGTTATCGAGAATCTATTGGCAAGATGTTTACATTTATATTATCGGTTGTGTCATTTACTCTTTTTGTTTTAAATGCCTTTTTTTCGTGGGCAACTTGCCAAACCCACCAGAAGCACAGGGGAGATCCTTGCCAAAGTGTTGGTATTGCCCATAGAAGCAATCACTCAAAATATGTATACAAATTTTTGCATTATTTTTTTGGAATTTTTTATGTTTTTTAGCATTCTTTAATATGAATTACACAGTTTTTCAGTGTAAATATTTTTATTTATTGTATTTGTATAGCCTAAAACATTGTGTTGGGACACGCCACTATGAGATCTAGAAATTTTTTATATGTGGAAAGAGTAATTACAGGTAATGTCTACAATTTGGAAGTGTATTTTTTACAAATATAATATCATGAATTTTTTGTTGTCCAGCAGTCTTAAAATCTTCAGCATACTCCGGTCATATAAAATATTACACAGCTGTTAAAAATTATAAGTCGTGTAACATATAACTCTGATTATAATTTTTTTTTGGATTACCTTAAACTTAATGTAAGCAAAGTAAAATTTTTCTTCGCGATTGATACAGTTAGACTAAATTGTAATTTTAAGGACATTCTAATTGACTCTTCAACAGCTGTGTAACAATACTTTGATGTATGCAAAACCCAACACAGGTAAAATTAAAAGTAGGTACAGTAAGTACAGTGTTGGAAAATTGTCCACTATCCAGGGTGCAGCATTAACCATACACCCTACCTTGCATACACATAGTTGTTTGAAATAAAGCAGGCAAAATTGAATATGTTTTTAGTGGCGATAGCAGGCATTTTTCTTCCACACCATAAGGTCCGAAATGTTTCATATCTCATGTAGNGTATGCAGAACCCAACACAGGTAAAATTAAAAGTAGGTACAGTAAGTACAGTGTTGGAAAATTGTCCACTATCCAGGGTGCAGCATCAACCATACACCCTACCTTGCATACACATTGTTGTTTGAAATAAAGCAGGCAAAATGGAATATGTTTTTAGTGGCGATAGCAGGCATTTTTCTTCCACACCATAAGGTCCGAAATGTTTCATATCTCATGTAGATAATTTTTTGTTTTTGAGTACCGTTAAAATCCACGTACCACTCGGACATGTTTCCTCATAAACGGGTATGAAAAGTAGCTGTGCAGGTCCTATATTAGAAAAAAATATTGGCGTGATTGAGACATGTATGCTGAAGGTTTGACATACCGTAAGATAAGTGGCCTTTTTTTTTACTCATCTTTGGTCTTACTGTTTCCCGTCATGTTATTGATCGCCCAGTCTGTCCCGCTGGCAGGCAGCAGCGCATGTATTGGGTAGCAAAACTGCCTAAATCACATATAACACCCTTCCCTATTTCAGAGGGTATAGCACATGCCATATTTAATTTCGTAGCGTATGTATAGCTTGCGTAACACGGCTGTGCACTCAAACACACGTTTTTAGGACTGGATGTGTAGTAACATATTTTTTTCTGGGAGGATGTTCAAAATATGGAGTGCGGATCTTGTACTGGGTCTGGTAGCACGCAGGTAAACACGGTACGTGTAGCAGTTGCGAGTAGTGTGATGTGTGTGATGGAAAGCTGTCGCTTGTAGGTTCTCGACGAAGCCGAACCTGGTCACCCACAAGCGGATACACACAGGCATCCGGAACTACACGTGCGACCAGTGCGGCAAGAGCTTCATACAGAAGGGTAATCTGGACGCCCACTTGCTGACGCACTCGCTCGACAAGCCGCATGCCTGCCTGGTTTGTGGCAAATGGTGAGTGGCTTCGTGAACTTCGTTTGGAGTCTTGGGTTCCTTTTTCCAAGTCAGTTCATTGTGTGGCAATGTGAACAATTTACGTTATCATAATACACACATTCTGAGGGTGATGCAGCAAAATTTGTGAATGTCTGGGTTTAACAATGAAAAAACAGTGGAAAAAGGGGTGTTCATGTAGAACAATATTATTGGAAAACTGGTTTTGGTTGTGTAAAAATATTTTAATTTACAGTATTTTAATTTTTTTTCAAGAGTTTTAGAAATAGCAGATACAGTTAAATGTAGACAAAATGAACCCTGTAATAATAATTCCCTAGAAGTAAAGACCATTTTTAGGGAAACAAAAAATTTTGGTTAAAATGTAGATAAATTTGGAAGAAAATAGGTATGGGGAAAACTAAGTTTGTTAAATTTCTTTTGGCCGCTAAAGGGTGCGATTCTCTTTGCCACTCCTGTACATTTCTGAGGAGGGAAAGATCTAAAAATAAACACCACTGCCCCATAGGTTGCTGATGTTGACCCAAGTGTGCCTACCAGCCTGCCATCAATCAAGTTAAGCTCCACAGTTGCTCTTTGTGAAGCCCTATAATAATAAAAACACTGGACTGAATGCTGAAAGGAGAAATAAAGACCATCATTCTGTGACACTGCTGTGAAAACACACATTAATTACAAGTTGATATTNTTTTTTTAAAGTATGTGAGGGTTACTAGGTCTGCAGGTGAAACTTTGTGCGGTATTACAAATAAAACATTATACAGTTTTTTTTTTACAAAGATTTTTTTTGACAATTAATAGGAAACCAATATTCCTAGTTTGGATAGCCACAATGCCGCTAAACATCTTTCGTAGATAAAAATTGGTAACCTAACAAATTACCACTGACACAGCAAGAGGGGGAAGGAAGATTAGGATTCGAGTAAACTTGGTAAAACGTTTTTAGTGGCGTTAACCTCTTAATTGTATTTTCTATGAAATAAAATAATATTCTTACACTATAAAACATTTTAAAGGGCTTTTTTTTTTGGGCCACACATTTTTTAAACATTCTTAACCGGTAAATGTTCCAGAATACAGTATTTGTAAAACAAACTTTAACTTACTGGTGAGGTAGAAAACAGCATCAGCTGGGGTAAGTGCACGAGCAGCTATCTTTGTTGTGGGAGGGAGGGCAAGCCAGCTGCCTTCCCCTCGTCATTCACCTAGGCAAGGTCGCGACACAGCTTCTTCAGAGCACCGGCGAAGGAGGCCACACTAATTGCGATGTGTTAGCACAGCTATCTTTTACCACCTCAATGTTGAGCGTGTATAAAGCTCGTGAAGNTGCCTAAATCACATATAACACCCTTCCCTATTTCAGAGGGTATAGCACATGCCATATTTAATTTCGTAGCGTATGTGTAGCTTGCGTAACACGGCTGTGCACTCAAACACACGTTTTTAGGACTGGATGTGTAGTAACATATTTTTTTCTGGGAGGATGTTCAAAATATGGAGTGCGGATCTTGTACTGGTGTCTGGTAGCGCGCAGGTAAACACGGTACGTGTAGCAGTTGCGAGTAGTGTGATGTGTGTGATGGAAAGCTGTCGCTTGTAGGTTCTCGACGAAGCCGAACCTGGTCACCCACAAGCGGATACACACAGGCATCCGGAACTACACGTGCGACCAGTGCGGCAAGAGCTTCATACAGAAGGGTAATCTGGACGCCCACTTGCTGACGCACTCGCTCGACAAGCCGCATGCCTGCCTGGTTTGTGGCAAATGGTGAGTGGCTTCGTGAACTTCGTTTGGAGTCTTGGGTTCCTTTTTCCAAGTCAGTTCATTGTGTGGCAATGTGAACAATTTACGTTATCATAATACACACATTCTGAGGGTGATGCAGCAAAATTTGTGAATGTCTGAGTTTAACAATGAAAAAAACAGTGGAAAAAGGGGTGTTCATGTAGAACAATATTATTGGAAAACTGGTTTTGGTTGTGTAAAAATTAAAAAAAAAATTGTACAGTATTTTTTTTTTTTTCAAGAGTTTTAGAAATAGCAGATACAGTTAAATGTAGACAAAATGAACCCATTAATAATAATTCCCTAGAAGTAAAGACCATTTTTAGAGAAACAAAAAATTTTGGTTAAAATGTATATAAATTTGGAAGAAAATAGGTATGGGGAAAACTAAGTTTGTTAAATTTCTTTTGGCTGCTAAAGGGTGTGATTCTCTTTGCCACTCCTGTACATTTCTGAGGAGGGAAAGATCTAAAAATAAACACCACTGCCCCATAGGTTGCTGATGTTGACCCAAGTGTGCCTACCAGCCTGCCATCAATCAAGTTAAGCTCCACAGTTGCTCTTTGTGAAGCCCTATAATAATAAAAACACTGGACTGAATGCTGAAAGGAGAAATAAAGACCATCATTCTGTGACACTGCTGTGAAAACACACATTAATTACAAGTTGATATTCAGATTATTTTTTTTTTTTAAGTATGTGAAGGTTACTAGGTCTGCAGGTGAGGTGATAACTTTGTGCGGTATTACAAATAAAACATTACACAGTTTTTTTTTTAAAAAGCTCTTTTTTGACAATTAATAGGAAACCAATGTTCCTAGTTTGGATAGCCACAATGCCGCTAAACATCTTTCGTAGATAAAAAATTGGTAACCTAAAAAATTTCCACTGACACAGCAAGAGGGGGAAGGAAGATTAGGATTCGAGTAAACTTGGTAAAACGTTTTTAGTGGCGTTAACCTCTTAATTGTATTTTCTATGAAATAAAATAATATTCTTACACTATAAAACATTTTAAAGGGCTTTTTTTTTGGGGCACACATTTTTTAAACATTCTTAACCGGTAAATGTTCCAGAATACAGTATTTGTAAAATAAACTTT
Organism: Clitarchus hookeri; assembly: GCA_002778355.1. Taxonomy (NCBI): domain Eukaryota; kingdom Metazoa; phylum Arthropoda; class Insecta; order Phasmatodea; family Phasmatidae; genus Clitarchus; species Clitarchus hookeri. Next base: position 578,734 of record NQII01000970.1, on the reverse strand, counting down.
AACTTACTGGTGAGCTGGGTTAAGTGCACGAGCAGCTATCTTTGTCGTCTGAGGGAGGGCAAGCCAGCTGCCTTCCCCTCGTCATTCACCTAGGCAAGGTCGCGACACAGCTTCTTCAGAGCACCGGCGAAGGAGGCCACACTAATTGCGATGTGTTAGCACAGCTATCTTTTACCACCTCAATGTTGAGCGTGTATAAAGCTCGTGAAGGACCGGGTAATGAACCTGTGATTTTCCTGCAAGAAGCCAGTAAAACTGTAGTTTGCACTCGCTAATAGCTGCTTGGCTTGCTATGTTTAGGCTTTTTTTTAGAAAGCAGAGAAGGGGGGCTATATGTCAGTATAGGGTATAATTTCTCTCAGAAAACTTAAAAATATTAAAATTAATTAATATTTCATAAAAATTTTTTTTTTTTTTGCTACAGAAGCAATTGAAGACTGTCAATTTTTTCTGTTTGGGGTTCAAAGTCAATTAAAAAGTAAAATTTGATCTTAGAATTGTGTAGATCTTAACGAGTTAATTCACTGGAACCATTTGACTATATCTAACAAATATGACTTTTAATTTTGCCGCTAAAACTGTGCAAAAATGGCTCAAGTAAAATTTAATGCATTTTTTGTATATAGGTTGTGGGGGTGTGTCGGAATCGGTCCAAAATCAGACGACAACACCTCCGAAGTACCACTGTTTTCCTGGGAACCGTGAATGGTTTTAATTTTGAATTTTGACTATGGAGGTTGTGTTTGACCAACTGTCTTCGTAATTTTAATGCTAAGTTAATATGGTTGACAGAGGTTTATTTCCAAGAGCACCATCTTGAGACACTCATCATCTGGGAGTGATGGATTATAATTATGAAAAATCATGTTTTTAAATACCAGCCTGTCAAAACAATTATGGGTATGAATTGCGAACCGACCAATGGTGTGACACCTCATTCAAGATACTTGTGGAAACCTATAACCATTATTGTTCAGACAAGTTTATAGATAAGGGAGTGTAGATGGGTTTTCTAACTTGTTGGGTTGAGAGATTTGGGCAGCTCTTAACATTGAGGTCTTGAGAGCTAATGAGGATGAAGTGAGGTGAGTATGGATCAGTGCCGGAATGCAAGGGCGGTGGAAATGGGAGATCCCAGAGAAAACCTGCCGACCAGCGGCGTCATCCAGCACAATTCCCACGTGCGAAAATCCAGTAGCAACCTTGCCGGGAATCAAATACAGTTNTGACCAGCGGCGTCATCCAGCACAATTCCCACGTGCGAAAATCCAGTAGCAACCTTGCCGGGAATCAAATACAGTTTGCCTATGTGGGCGGCGAGTGGGCTGACCACTACACCACTGCGGCCCCTGGCTTTGTAAGTTAACCGTAGTAAATAATGAGGAAGAGGAATCTAGATGGGGGGGCAGATGGCTTGATGAATCTTTTAATAGGTTCTTATAAACGTCTTGTAATTTTCTCCTCAAAACATGTATTAATGGGCTTTTTTTTTTTTTTGTAAAAGAACATTAAAAATGTTAAGCATATTTTATAAAACAATCTATGGAAGATGTTACAGTCTCACTTGAATAAATGTGATGCACAGCGGTATTTTGATTCTGGTCATGTGAATTACATTTATTCATGCGACTCTGTAACATCTTCCATAGATAGTTTTATAAAATATGCTCATTTTCTTTATGTTATTAAACTAAAGCAACAAATTCAATAAAAATACCTATTTTTCAAAAAGTATCGTGGCAATAAAAGTATTTAATCAAAGTAGGCATATTATCAAGGAACGAACAAAGAAAACTTCTTCCGAACAAACACACATCATTGTTGTTAATTCATAAAAAAATGGGTAGTATAATTCTTANGAACAAAGAAAACTTCTTCCGAACAAACACACATCATTGTTGTTAATTCATAAAAAAATGGGTAGTATAATTCTTACAGCATACTTCTTATGAAAATTATTATTTATCTAAGGTTGCAAAGATTCCTTTGCTTGTATTTTTGGAGGATTTCCATAAAGATTACAACAGAGTACTGTACGAACTTGTCCTAGTTTTTTCTGAAAAGTTAAGCATGTCTATACTATCAGTTGACAAGAAAATGTAGAAATCCACAGTGTAGATCCTGGTTAGATTTGCCATATCAGGACTAACGCTGCANCACAGTGTAGATCCTGGTTAGATTTGCCATATCAGGACTAACGCTGCAAATTTAGTCCTTGTTTACTCTTATTTTTAGGCTATTTTTCAGTATAGGAACATTGCGTTGTACTAATTCTAGTGGAACCCGGTTGTAAAGTAATTCAGAAAACTTGACGGTTTTTGGTAATGTCCACCACGTTTCCTATTTTGAAAAGATCCAGTTGTGATTTTTCATGCAGCTTCAAGACGCCCTTGCAGCTGCGAAAGCACGAGACTGTCCACACGGGGGCCAAGCCCCACCAATGCGACGTGTGCGGCAGGCAGTTCCGAGAGCGAGGCACCCTTCGTGAGCACCATCGCATCCACACTGGGGCCATGCCCTTCTCCTGCGAGTTCTGTGGCAAGCGCTTCCGCTTCAAGGGCATCCTCACCGTGAGTTGTAATGTCATCATCATTCACAGCTGTTCCCGGCATCTCAGCCCGAGTTAACAGCCTCCATTTTCTTCTGCGCCATCACCATTCTGCTATTTTCACTCCAATTCATTCTTTTTAAGTTTCCTGTACTACCTTCTGTTTTTTGCAACATTTTCTTCATTTTTTTTGGGAGTGCCTAAAATTGTTAATTTTATATCAGTGCAAAATCGCAGATGTAAGAATCAATTATGGAAAGTGTAAATGGTAAAAAAATGTATGTATATAAATATATTTACCATTTACACTTTCCATGATTGATTCTTATATCTGGGATTTTGCACTGATATAAATTTAACAATTTTGGGGGTGATCTTGTATTGTAAAATGCCTATCAGCATGACACTACTTTATAGTACTAAGCAATCTCTTAGTCTTAATCTCGGGGCTGGACTGGGGTTGCAGACGCACCGGCGGCAGCACACAGGGGAGCGGCCTTACAGCTGCCTCGAGTGTCAGCATCACTTCACCAACTGGCCTAACTACAACAAGCACATGAAACGGCGCCACAGCATCAACACCAGCCTCCAACCGGACCCCAACAAAATAGCCGTCGCGGTCCAGGGGGTTCCCCAGCCTCTCCTGCCGCCCCCTCTCCTCCACCAACCTCTCGACGAGCACCCGTCGCTGGACCTGGGCCAGCCAGATCTGTACTCGCCTGCCATGTCATACGTGAGTGGCCCGGTGACGACGTCCATGTTCGGCTTCTACACGCAGCTGCAGGGCCTCGACACCCTCGACATGCTGCAACACCGCTGAGGGGGTATTTGGCGGCCGGCTGGCACTCGCTTCGCCATCGTTCGTCGTGTTAAACAGCAAGGAGCAACGCTGGCTCAGGGCCTCCTCCTCCTTGCACTTTGGATCTCTCAATTGCCACCTCATCCCACAGTAGCTCGCTGGGCATGACTGCTAGGTATAACTTAGCATGGTGTGATGTGTTTCAAATGAATTGCAAAAGGAGACAGAAAACACTACTCGCAGGGTGGTAGTCGCAGATAGACGTACGTACATAAAGCCGGACGATAACATTTTGCACGCAGATGCGTGGTCGCATCATTTTGCTGGCTGTATAGCAAACTGTGGAAAGTTGCAGCTAAATTCTCATCAGTATTACGTTTCTAGTTGCAAGACATGTAAGATAATTGTACAGGATATCCAGCAACAAATGAAATGTGGAATTGTAAGTTTATGTGCCAATGGATTTTTATATTAGTCAAACTTTTACCCTCAGTCACTTACCATCACTTCTACTTCCTCTCAAGTCACAGTTGCTAGCATGATAAGATACTGTATTTGCCCATGTGTTTAACCAAGTCATCAAAAACAATAATACTGAGAAGATTAAGATCTCACGTTTATGGGTACATGAAAATCCACAGGTACATCATGTTATTTTGCAGATTTCTTCGTAAAACATAATTTTTCACCTGTAAAATCTAGATCCATCTGGGAATTTGCAAGATGACGAGACATTGGACATTTGTTGTTTGGAGTAAATATTAAAAATACAGACCATGTAAAATTGAGTTCCCAAGCAGAAATATAATTGTGATTATTGATAATGTTTATAAGAAAGAAAGATGTGCTGCAAGAGCTCCACAATAACACAGGTTTTTTCTTGTAGAACAACTTAGTTCTAGTTCTACGCCTTGTAATCGAGGCGACTCACAATGCAGAAACTTCCCAAATGATCTGCTGGCAGCTTCTGTTACCAGGCATAGTGTCCCAAAATGTACTTTGCTCAAGAAGCTGCAATGGGATGGTTTGTTTTCTGCGGGCGGGAGGGAAGGTGCGGACTGCCTCTTGCTCGAGGAAGGAAGGGTGGTTGTGAGGGAGGGGCAACAACGCCCCTCTCCCTCCCCTCCACCACACTTCCCATTGACCAGGACAGAGTTTAGTGCAGTGAAAAGTAGTTAATGTATTTTTAAAAATAATTGCATCTATCAGGGCATTCATGAAAAACAGTGAAGTGCTTCACTTGAGGATATAGAAGGCCTACTTTCCCACCAATGATGCTTCATTTCTCATCATATTTAAATTGGATTTTTCGTTGTTACCTTCGTTTCATCACAAAAGGCTGATTGGATGAGAAGCATAGAACCATATAAAAATTGGAGTCAAGAAATTTCACAATACAACATAATCAGGCTGAAATTTGTAAAATGGTGTGTGGTGGNCCATATAAAAATTGGAGTCAAGAAATTTCACAATACAACATAATCAGGCTGAAATTTGTAAAATGGTGTGTGGTGGTAGTACTCAGCAGAGAGCAGGGATGGGCCATTTCCTGTTGTTGGTTCTCTATTTCACCGGTTCTTAGCCACGATAACTGGAACCAAGAACTAAAATAATATTCTTGTTTTCTTTACTAAATTTATAGCAGCAACAGACATTTGTAGCTACCAAACTCTTACTATTGTAATGACGCAGTATTATAAATTTTCGGGATATGCTGTTCCTTTTCTTTTGTTTATCGGGATTCAAAATTAATGCCATCGTAGTTTATCGTGGTTTAACGTTATCAGGCGTACATTTGCCGTTTTGAAAATCTTAGTTTTTTGTTACACGTCTACATTAGATTAGAAGCCTTTCCAAACTACATCAACAGTTTTGTTCTGGAAGTTCAATTATCTTTTACTACGACGCAGTTTGGATGGCACTGCTGGCTCTAGTAGTTCAATTATTTTAACTGACAGCGCAGTTAAGCGGGCTAGATAGCGTGTGTGGCGGCCCACGCCAGGCCCTTATCTGAGAAAGGGGGGGTAGCCACGAGCGATAAAAACCCTAGACGAATACTCGCCCGAGAGAAATGGTCTAGAACAAGTAACCAGAGAAGACACATTGAGCGTGACTAACGTAACCCACACCGGCAAGCACCCGCGACCGCTAAATCTTTCAACTTCGTTCTTTTTCGGCAAAATCTTAACTGCTTTAAATTACTTCCGTTGGTGTGGGAGGTCGCTAGGGTGCCAGGAGGGAACGAACGTCCGTCCTGCCTTCGTAACTTCTTCTTGCGATGCAAGTTTTTAAGACATGAATAATTCGTAAACGACTGTGGCGCTGTTCTGTACTTGTCTGTTTATCTGTGAACCTGTTCGTACTCGGCATACCTGAAGATCGTATGTGAACTGTTTCACTGGATTGGTAAATAAAAGTATAGAACCAATAAACAGGAACCTGATTTTTTTTAAATATTGAATTGGCGCCTTTTTTTTTAAAGAGTTTCATGTTGCTACCACTGAGCTAGAGTGGTAATTTCCAGCCGTCAATACCTTGACCTGCTGCGTTACACTATGTACAATAATAATTTATACTTAAAATTTGTTAGCTGTTAATATAGCACACATCATGCAAACACAATTGTTTTGTTTTAAACAAACAAGTCCATCAGCCATGAACTAAAAGAAACTGCCATAGATGTCGCTGAATCCTTGTGTGTGCCGTACTCAATCACGGGAAAGTGTTGTCCATGTGGCATTGGTGTTGTCCGTGTGGCATTGGTGTTGTCCGTGTGGCATTGGTGTTGTCCATGTGGCATTGGTGCCAAAAATGTAGATCGTTATTGTAGGCGAGATATTAAATTTATTTTCGAAGAGAAAATGCATATAACGCGTTCTGTAGTGTGGCAGTATTTTGCTGTTTAGAGTGAAAATTAATTGCATACAAAGTTTTAACCGTGTGAAAAAATTATTTCTCAGGGTGAGTGGAAATCAACATCAAACTTAAAACAGCACTTAACAAATGTTAATTTGTTGGGAAAGGGACATACAATTTCATCCTGCCAAAATGCACAGGTCGGACAGATTTTTAAAAAGTTTTAGTGTTTCATACTTGTGTGATAAATAAACCAAGAACTGAGAACTTATTAAGAACAGGAACTTAACCAAGAACCGGTAAAAAAAAAAAAAAAAAAAAAAAATGGAACCAACCCATCCCCAGCTGAGAATAAGAAAAAAATTATTATAGTCAGAAGCCTTCATAGCTGACTGTAAGACTGGCTAGAAGTTCTGTCAGTCACTTGTGTAGGCAGGTAGATGGTGATTTTTGAATTTTGACCATGTGTCTTCNGTGTAGGCAGGTAGATGGTGATTTTTGAATTTTGACCATGTGTCTTCACCAATTAAGTACTATCATCCTCTGCTCATCTTTTGAAGAAGGTGTAGCTTAACATCACAGTATTAGGAATTTTGTTCTCATAAATATTTTTAGTTCTATTTTATTTAGCGCCATATATTTTTTTTCAGCCTTTCGCAAATTTTGCAATACTTAATGAATATTTCTTACGAGTTGTATCTGTGGTTAACTGCAAACTTTTCCTTTTATGAGGCAAGACCCTAACTTGTGTTTTCATGTTGCAGTTAGATGAATAAACATAAAGTTTCAGTCAAATATAAACACTGTAAAAGTTTTAGTTTTTATTATTGAATGTTACACGATTTCGCACTTAAGAGCAGTAATACCTTTTGATCGTAGCGAGTTTTGAACCACTGAAGTATCAACTCATTGCTCGCACGCATGCCGTATTTACTCTTATAATACCCGCACTTATTTGCCACAAAAAAGGAAGTGTAGTAATTGTGTGATAAAATCTAGGAAAAAAATTTGAAACAAGGTTATATACAGCCTTTAATAGACTCAGCTGAAAATATGTTAAAAAGACAGTCTTAACAGAAAAATCTACACTGTCACTAAAGATATTACAATGGAATACCCGGTGATGTATGTTTTCTGTTGCTGTACATTCACTATGGCAATAATTTTTAATGCACTGTTATGATCAGTATGAGATACAGGATAAGTATACACACTAAAATACAGTAGCTTTGATTTTCACATGATGTAAGAGTAGAAAGTTCTGTAACAATGTAAATAGCATCATTGAAAACTGTGCAACAAAAGAAAAGCAGCTGTGGGCAGGCGTAGCTGGCTGCAATATTGTAGATGATTTGGCAATGGCATGGGGACCATCACGCCTGCAGGTGCTGGCTGCAATATTGTAGATGATTTGGCAATGGCATGGGGACCATCACGCCTGCAGGTGCTGGCTGCAATATTGTAGATGATTTGGCAATGGCATGGGGACCATCACGCCTGCAGGTGCTGGCTGCAATATTGTAGATGATTTGGCAATGGCATGGGGACCATCACGCCTGCAGGTGCTGGCTGCAATATTGTAGATGATTTGGCAATGGCATGGGGACCATCACGCCTGCAGGTGCTGGCTGCAATATTGTAGATGATTTGGCAATGGCATGGGGACCATCACGCCTGCAGGTGCTGGCTGCAATATTGTAGATGATTTGGCAATGGCATGGGGACCATCACGCCTGCAGGTGCTGGCTGCAGCACCATGCCCCTTCACCACCATGATGCCCCTTCACCACCACCACCATGCCCCTTCACCACCACTTGTTTTTCATTGATAGTCCCAACACCATAGTGCCAAAGGAAAACAGGCCTTGATAATTTTTACAAAACAACACTGTGCAAGATCACAGAAAATAGAACCTGCTGTAATGAATGGTACATTTCATAAATGCTCAGAGATGCCTGTGCAGACACACAACTCCAATTATAGTTCCTACTGATCTCCTTTAAGCCTTGTGTTAACGTGTACGAAAATTGGCAAAAAGTGACATTTTATTCTCATGTTAAATTTTTTGTGGTCCTGCATTTTGTGGCTTGTCAAAAAAACTGGGATTTGGTCCATTTTACAGATTTGTGAGACAAGGTACGTAGTCATTGCTTTTACTCCGCCTATTAGTAAAGCTTTGAAACTACTGTTTCTTCTCATTACATTCACGTGGCAACTTTTGACTGAGTGATTGTTTTGCGATCTAGGTAGAAGTGTGCCCATCTCATATTGTGTAACCCTTGCAGGTCTGTATTCCAATTCTTTTTGAGGAATGTTTATCATAATGGCAGTTTCCCATTCATTAATGTGCACCATTTCAAGCAGTACCTTGTGAGCATTTGAGAAGTTCAGGGAATTTGCCAGTTTGAGGACAGCGAAACTTGCACTTCTTTGCATTAGGGGTTTGCATCTGTGCTTTCCTCTTCCACCACTCCCCACAAACATATTTCATTCACTGCAAATTCACGTTCGGCAGCCCTGCTTCCATGCTGTTTGGCAAATCATACAGCTCGCAACTTGGAATGCACAGTGAAGTGTATTTCCTCATTCCATTTGCTGAACTTGCCACTTCAACACACACGTTGTGATTCCCTACACAAAAGTCGCACGGCCCACGGGTTTGCTAATACTCTGCAACCCGACATTACCCTCTTGCCATCCAACCCCAGGCTGTAGCCAGTGAGAACTAACTGCTTAAGGTCAACAACTTCTGTTGACAGTGATGGCCACTTTAGCAGTTCTCTTCCAGGGGTGGCCAAAGTTGTATCACTTGCTGGGAAAGCCTAGCTCAGGCATTATGCAGAGCTTTTGCAAAACCTTTTTAGGATTAAAAAAAAAAACAAGGTGTGGGCATTGTGTGATGGAGGAAATTAATGGAGTTAATACCGTAATTTGACGTAGTTGCATCCATAATTTGTGCATTATACTGTGTGCTCATGTTCTTTTTAAAAATGAGGTGAGGTCCAGAATAAATATGCAGTAATGCAGGTTCACAGCATCTGTTCTAAAACCAGAGGTGTCATGACATTAGATGCTATTTTCACTACAGTACCTATAAATGGTTTGTTTTCTGTTATGCAGAATCACCACTGTACTCAGGATACCATGCGGTCATTGTCACTACTATCACTATCACTGATTAATACATCATTACTTTTTTTTTTTAATGTGTGTTGGAAGAATGAAATAGTATGTAGTTTTCTGAAACTTTTGATTGAGTGCGTTACAAATAACTAAGCATGTTACAGGCTGAGCGTGTTACAAATTGCTGAGCATTTTACAAATGACTGATCTTTGTTTTGTCCACTCACAATAGAGAGTTATTGAATGCCATTTCACTTTATGCTTCGGTGTCAGTTTGTGGCTGTCAATTGCCTTTTTATTCTGTACAATTTTTCTCCGTATTTTTCATCAAGAGATTTTTTTTTTTAAGCTCCTGATACAGAACATATCTGAGACACAAGGATACAGAGTAGCACATACATAATAAACATTNCTTTGTTTTGTCCACTCACAATAGAGAGTTATTGAATGCCATTTCACTTTATGCTTCGGTGTCAGTTTGTGGCTGTAAATTGCCTTTTTATTCTGTACAATTTTTCTCCGTATTTTTCATCAAGAGATTTTTTTTTTAAGCTCCTGATACAGAACATATCTGAGACACAAGGATACAGAGTAGCACATACATAATAAACATTNATTTTTTTTTTAAGCTCCTGATACAGAACATATCTGAGACACAAGGATACAGAGTAGCACATACATAATAAACATTTGAAATATGATGCATACTAGGACATACATAATTACCTTATTTTTCTGAATATAGTAGCACTCTGTCGGGACATTACTGAAGGGACTGAAATCATGCTTATTAACCAGGAAAACTTAATAAAAGGGTACATTATTAACGTGTACATACGGAGATAAAGTGTAAAATTAATGAACATAAGTAGGAAATCTCTTAAAAGGATTTCGCTGTAGATGCCAATCTCAACTCTTAGACTTGCCCCAACATTTTTGGTGTGTAACAAGGTAAAAGTAATTTTCAGCATTACTGTATATTGAAATTTATTAGTAACATTTTTTAAAAATGTATATTTTCACTTGTGAAGTATAAGTTACAGCGGAGTCGAAAAGGATTTGGCGTCGACGTGGTTCCTTTCAGATCCTCAGATTGAACCACCACCATTGCAGGATAATCTGTTGACTGTTCAAATGTTGTATGAAGCACTCTAGGTGAAAGTATAGGATTCTATAATTTGGTCACTTGCTTAGGTGCGTTTAAAGTACGGATACTAGCAGCATAGCTGCACATATTTTCATTAAGATATGCCAGTTTCATTAAGGACCCTATGACACTCAGCCATCGGAAACTACAGTGGATTTGATGTACCGACAAACCATAAACGTTAATTTTCCGTGGTCCTGGTAAAATTCCTATATAAANAAACTACAGTGGATTTGATGTACTGACAAACCATAAACGTTAATTTTCCGTGGTCCTGGTAAAATTCCTATATAAATTATGATACATTTTCCTGCTTTTATTGTTTATCGAATATTGCATCCCTTATTTTCAAATAATGCGTAAGAACGAGGNCTATGATACATTTTCCTGCTTTTATTGTTTATCGAATATTGCATCCCTTATTTTCAAATAATGCGTAAGAACGAGGCCAAGTGCACCATAACTTGACAGGCATAAGTTTACGGGAAAATCGGAGGACTTTGTTACAAACCAATAATTATTGAAGACAGCAAAGGAATATATTTTAATCACTTTATTTGTTTTCCGTCTCAAAATCACACTTTTTTAAAGTGAAATATTATTAATTACTTGAATTACACATGTGCCACGCAAGCATGGCTTCGCCAACGTAAATGTAGATATTTGGCGTGGAGTGGGTAAGTGTCAGCCGTCCTCTGTGGTTTTCGGCAGAGTTTGTTTCCCCTCCTTGCGCAGTTGGCGGGGAGGGAGCTAGTTGCCTAGCATCCTTGAGCCATCCCTTTGTGTGCAGAACGGTTTGGGGGGGGGGGATTGTTCCACTCCTCTCGACATTGTAGCTTCCCCTTCTCCGCCGGTCGATAGTCTCTCTGCCTGCTCTCAGCTGATTGAATCCACATGGCACATTCAAAATTCGGTGTCTTAATATTTTCTTATCCAGAGTGTTTGAAAGTTTGGTGATGGCTTGCAATCCGTTATTTAAATGTATTATTTACAATAATACTAATGCAGTAATACTTACTTCATTAAAAAATTCCCATTTTATTGTGTTTGTTAGTTTAACTTTATTCACTGATGAGATACAGCTCTCTTATTATACTCAACATGAAGTTTAATAAGGTTAGAAGTTGTATTTTATTGATGTGCTTGTCAAATGCTCATCTACTGAAATCCTGGATGTATGGACATTTTTTTGACAGTCTCCTGACAAATGGTAGATCGAGAGTCAACAGTAAATAGTTTAGTTTTTGATGTTATTGAGTTACAGACATCGGGCTACCTGGAATTACAGCTTTTGTTTGACTCTGCTGGCGAGAGCTTTTTTCATTCTCTTGTATTAGTTAAGTCCAAACACTATGAATATTTTCTTTCAGAGGGGGCACGAACTTACAAGCGGCAGGAACACTCGGAGTGCTGCGTTACTGTGCAAGGGAACTAATTTGAAGGTGATTGTGTGTAAACATGGATAAATATATTTCTTCCTTGTAATCAGAGCTTGTCTTGAAACTTTTCGATACCACCTCATAATTGCATTAATTAATTCACTTCTTAATTTACTTATTAATTCTTAATTCATTCAGTTGGGACATATTTCTGACCATGTCAAGGCCAGAACGTTATCAGAAGTGACGGGTCTTGGCATAGGCGAGCGCAGGGTTAGGTAACTGGGGATGCAAACATCCAAATTAAGATTATTTTGTACGATTTGTACAAGATTAAAAAATGCAAATTAAGAATATATGTAAAAATATTTATCGCAAATAATCCTAACTACCACATCAAACGTATTTTTAATTTAGTGGTTGTTTTAAACACACTGACTGTCTAGTCAAAATATCAAATTAGCAAGATTCATTTTTATTTTCGTGAATTACGTAATATAATGGGGGTGCTGCTGCACCCCTCCTGTGCACACTAATGAGTGTCGGCATCAAGCTGAGGTTGCGTGTCGTTATTCAGTTACACACTAAACAAACACTCAAAAGTTCTGTATTAAATTGTCTATCTAACATGTAAAACAAACAAGTGAATGCCAGTCTAACTTGCATGGAGTGTATCACCCTTGTGAAATAACCTTACTTTACAGCTGTATCTCAAAGGTTGAGAACTACTTTTTTAGATCATGTATCTAGTTAATTTCTTATTTTGTACTGAAGAACCTGCAGCTGATGTTAAGACTAGAACTCAAGTAAGATTCTTCATGTGTATTTATTACTGACGTGCTAAACATTGTCACACACTGAAACATTCTTTCAATTAACATTTTAGTGGCAATTAATAAGGCACAAATGTATAAAAAGAAGTGCCTTTTCATAATTTTATTTAAACAATTTTGTCTCTATTAATTTCTAATTCTGGTAATTAGTAGATACAAGATTTTATGGTTTTATGATTTTATTTTGAACAGTTTCATTATAAACATTCTATATTTTGGTAATGTTTTTATTTTTGTAAACACTCTTGACAGTTAAAAAAAAATGCATTTTTAAGGATATATTTATGTAAAATTAGTAATTTTTAGCTCTTGAAACAAACTATTTAACCAAGATTGTTTTATATGCGATAAAATAACATATAATCACAAATTAGGTATTAAAAAAAAATTTGGTACAAACATTGAGTTTCTGACAATGTGTATTCTCGTTGGTCAGTGTCTTATAAAAATTATTTCTTAGTAAAATTAATTTTCTACTAATGAAATGAAGTATTTTTACTCAGTAGATTTATGTGGTGTCTTAAGTTCTGGTGTTATGCTCTGGATTGACTTGCATTTCAGTGTTGTTTAGGTTTTATTGGTATTCACCATTTAATTGTGTGTGTAGTAACTAGGCGCAAGTCTTTGAATACCAAATCAATGAAGAATGCAGCCATTCCCTACCCAAAATTACTTTATTAGATTGTTCAGAAATTGGTATTTTTGCTTTCATCAATTTATAGTCTCCACATAGTTAATTAAACTTGACAAGAATCATGTTATATCCTTTTTGTAAAAATGTAATTTAATAATTTTTTGTGAATCTACTTGAAGTTGATTGTTGTTTACTCATGGTGAAGATTCTCTACTTTACTTCATTCAGGAGAGACATTTTTAAATTTTTTATTGTGATAGCGACAGTAGCGTAGCATCAAACGCAAAGTTTTTGTATTATTGGTTGTTCTTATAGGCAAAAGTCTGTTACCGTAGGGGGTCCAGGTGGCTGAGCGGTTAAGACTGCTCGTTTCACCCCAAGGCGAACTGGGTTCAAACCCCAGCTGAATTACTCCCAGATTTTTGCATGTGGGAATTGTGCCAGACTGTGCTGCGGGTCCGCAAAATTTTCTCGGGGATCACCCATTTCCCCCCCGCCCTCGCATTCCAGCATTGCTTCTTTCTCACCTTATTTTGCTCTCATCGGTTCTCAAGCCCTTGTTGTTAAGAGCCGCCCAAATCTTTCAACTCAACTCAACTTTGTTGCCATAAAGGTCACATGACACAACTTAATGTGGAGAAATGAGATTTTGCCTAATTCTGCGTTTTTTTGTACGTAACAAATATTTCCAAACTACAAATTCAAAAAATACGAAATACTGAATCTTGCAGGCACCATAATGTTGAATTAAATTTTCAAAATAGAGACCTGAATGCATAATAAACTCATTTTAAATTACATAATTAAATTTAGGGACCACAGTGATTTAGAATTAAATTATATAATAATATTATAAAAACACACGTATATCAATTCATAATTAAAAATATTCTAAATGCAATAAAGTTTTTGACAGTTTTTAAAAGTCCGTNAAACACACGTATATCAATTCATAATTAAAAATATTCTAAATGCAATAAAGTTTTTGACAGTTTTTAAAAGTCCGTGCTTATTTTCTTCACGCATTGTTCACATTTCAAAACACATGAAAGCGGCAGCTTTTTATTGTAACTAAACTTTTGCAGCTCTGTCAGCAAACTTGGCTACGTACGTTGCTGTGAGTCCAGGGTGGATCCGACCGGCTAAGGAGGCCTGAGCCCCTCTCTACAAGCTTGACTTTACTCTGTATAATGAGATTGTTCTTGAAACCAAATACAGTTTTATCAAAGCACACACTTATTACATTGTATGGCTGGAAAAGGTCGCTATGCTACTGCTTACATCATAAAAACTAGACAGAGTGCACAAGTACCCGCAGAGCAGTTCTCCTGGATAGAAACGCACAAACAAAAGTCGGGCAAACATATTTCCCACGCAGATGTACAGTCTGAACGTTTTGCTGGCAGGTCGGCTTCATCAGCGGCGGGTGGCGGCACACTGAAGTCTGTCGAGCTGCGATTGGCAAACAGTTAACCTAGCAGCCAGGAGGTGAACTAGGGGGAAGCGAGGAATTTTAAATGTGACGGAGTGGTTATCTTATGTTTAAGTCAGGTGTCTGTCTGGATTTGGTGATGTATTGGTGGGCCAGTTCCCAGCATCGCAGTTCTGCGCTGTTATTATTAGGTGGTAGGATCCTCGCCACCCTGGTATTGTGACAGGAGTCAAAGAGAGGCCTTTTCCAAGAATTCTGCTTTCAGATAAAGTGAGGTTACGCAACCAGAGTGGTGAGGGCGCTACCACATTCTAATAATAGCGCAGAACTGCGACGCTTGGAACTGGCTCATCGATTCATCACCACATCCTGACAGACACCTGGCTGAAACACAAGATAACCCCTCCGCCACGGTTAAAATTTCTCACTTCACCCTAGTTTGCCGCCTGATGAAGCTGGCCTATCTAGCGAAACGTTGTGACCACGTGGAAAATGTGTTCTTCCGACTTTCGTGTGTTTGTGTGTATCCACAAGTACCGCCTTGCGAGTACTTGTGCATTGTCTACTTTTTATAATACACTTAGTACAGTAACAGAAAATTTTAAAAAGGATTTAGATAGCGTGTCCAAGTACTGACATTTATACGTAGCANTACACTTAGTACAGTAACAGAAAATTTTAAAAAGGATTTAGATAGCGTGTCCAAGTACTGACATTTATACGTAGCATTAAAACTTAATGCTTACTGGAAGGCATGTGGTTTGAACATAATTCACAGTGCCCCACCTTTCAAGTAACCCCCTCATTACTAAGACTTTAGATCTGCCACCACTGTGAGAGTGCATGCAATGTTTTTGTACTTGCACAAATGATGTTGTACTGTGTGAAAGTAGGTCAAGCGTCCTCTTGAGATTTGCATCACCCTTCAAAATGCAGTAAGCCAGCTCAGANTTGTACTGTGTGAAAGTAGGTCAAGCGTCCTCTTGAGATTTGCATCACCCTTCAAAATGCAGTAAGCCAGCTCAGACTGCAAGGTTTTTAATGTTCTGAAAACTATTCTTTTATTCCTGCTAAAATATATTTTGTGCCACGAGTACCTTCAAACTATGTGAAGTTTTCGCGTACCTGGTTAGAGCAGCATGACTGAGTGGTTCATCTCATTTCACACGAGACTTTTTTATGATCTCACCGTGTTCTTCCAATTTTGAAGGCAAAAGTACAAATACCTGCCTTAAATTTTTGAATTATAGACTGAATTTTGGCAGAGAAGTGTTGGTTTGTGTAGTGCAACATAATTGGCAACACAAGTATGTGTTATGTCGTGACGGATCGTGTATACCACATACGCTTTCGTGCAGAAACCTTCAACTTGTGTACATGTATTGAAAACAAGGAACTAGAATAAAGTGATTATAACTTGACGCAATGTAGTTGTTTATGTGGAAAATGTTTTGTGGAATGTGTTTCTTTTAAAAACATCATGTAGGTTTTTTTGGCAGTGTTTTGCTGTGGGTGATTGGCGAGACTAGGCCCACTAATGGTAATATTCAGCATTTGTTTACCGTGCACCATTATTTCAGAAGCAAGCTATGAAAGTGGTTGCTGCCAATCACAAAGTTGTGGGTTCTTATTGAATTGTAGGCCGCAAGTTTAAAAAGAAGTTGGCGTAAGCTAAAGGTTATATCTGCAGTATGTATTCTTTTGAGCCACGCCTCCTCTCCTTACAGATGAAGTGAATAGAAACTCATAAGTAAAGGTTGAAGGTAAGTGGGTTCCCAACCTTCAAGAAAAAGTTTGGTAATCATTATTTATTTTATAGGTGCCTGGGAGAAATATTTCTCTCGACACATTTTTGGGAAGAATGAATAGTATGTTCGTCTCTGTAAGTTTTTTTCATCTACTGGTGTTGGCTATCATCCGTAGGTAAATGTAAACAGAACAAAGTTAGAGTAAGGTTCGTGTTAGGTATTTTATAATATTACTATTTTAATTACACTTTCAGGTCAGACTTCATGTTATTAAAAAAAGGACATCAATTTCACTATGACGTTAAAAAAAATATAGTATTAATTGCAAACAGTATTTCATTACTCATTTAAAGTACGATGAACGGAGTAGAGTTTTGTCTCGATGCTCTCGGATGGCAAGTGCAAAGTGTTTTGGTGCACCATTGTGTTGAAATCACACTCATTGATGCATCTTCAGCTTCATGTCTTCCAATCTCTCTCCGCAACGAGGTCATGTATGTGTTACCTTTGTGATGGGGTGAGGGGGGAAGATGCAGCCCAATCAAATTGCAACTGATGATATATTAATGTCGAACTGTTTCTGGATTCCATTGTAATATGCATGTGGAATAAGGGTTTTCATTGGCAGAAATCTAGATATTCTGACAGCTGAAAAGAGCCCTTCACTGGCGGCAGCAGTGTGTGTACGTTTCAGTTNATTGGCAGAAATCTAGATATTCTGACAGCTGAAAAGAGCCCTTCACTGGCGGCAGCAGTGTGTGTACGTTTCAGTTAGCTGTCTTCGTATCTTGACTGAGGTAGTGATACCTGCAACAGAAGAATTAGATTACTGTAATAAGTACCTTTATGTTTGGGGAGAGTTTTTGTTAAGGCCACCTAAGTGGTGGCTGGTGCTTGAATAGCGTTGCAGTGTGTTTGAAATCCTCATTTTTTCTACTAAACCATTAAACGTGTTCCCATTATACCAATATGTGAACCTAAAACGCATTTCAGACGAAGTACGTATAACGCTCTCAATACATCATACATATTACAGGTGCTATTCCCGAGCTTTCCAGCATAGCTGAAAACTGCTTTTTCACACTACTTTATCTCCTAATATACTGGCCGGAAACATGCAAGACTGTTATAGGGACCCGCACTGAACTTTTCTGCAGACTTTCCACGCAGTTTGACTTAAACACTGCATACCAATTCAGGGCCTTGTGCGTAGGAGTGATGGAGCACCAGGTACGCGCGGCAGTGCCGCTCTTATCATTCCCGCGCTTCCCTGCCTCAAACACGCTAGAAACCTCCAAGTAGGCAGCGCCCTTAACAAAATGTTCCCGGTTAAAAGAAGTGGGAATGGAAACTCTCAATCAAGATGCTCAGTAAAAGTGTACAGATTTAGTTTTGCATCTATGTACATGATTGAAAGCATTCTCAATACGAACANATTGGCAGAAATATAGATATTCTGACAGCTGAAAAGAGCCCTTCACTGGCGGCAGCAGTGTGTGTACGTTTCAGTTTGCTGTCTTCGTATCTTGACTGAGGTAGTGATACCTGCAACAGAAGAATTAGATTATGTACCGTAATAAGTACCTTTATGTTTGGGGGAGAGTTTTTGTTAAGGCCACCTAGGTGGTGGCTGGTGCTTGAATAGCGTTGCAGTGTGTTTGAAATCCTCATTTTTTTTACTAAACCATTAAACGTGTTCCCATTATACCAATGTGTGAACTTAAAACGCATTTCAGACGAAGTACGTATAATGCTCTCAATACATCATACATATTATAGATGCTATTCCCGAGCTTTCCAGCATAGCTAAAAACTGCTTTTTCACACTACTTTATCTCCTAATATACTGGCCGGAAACATGCAAGACTGTTATAGGGACCCGCACTGAACTTTTCTGCAGACTTTCCACGCAGTTTGACTTAAACACTGCATACCAATTCAGGGCCTTGTGCGTAGGAGTGATGGAGCATCAGGTACGCGCGGCAGTGCCGCTCTTATCATTCCCGCGCTTCCCTGCCTCAAACACGCTAGAAACCTCCAAGTAGGCAGCGCCCTTAACAAAATGTTCCCGGTTAAAAGAAGTGGGAATGGAAACTCTCAACCAAGATGCTCAGTAAAAGTGTACAGATTTAGTTTTGCATCTATGTACATGATTGAAAGCATTCTCAATACGAACAACATAAATAATGGAATATAGCTACCTTGTCTCTGCATAGGAATGGAGGGGGATATAAGATGTGGCTTAGGGAAAAATAGAAAAAGGCACTTCTTTTATGGATCCAACTGTGATCAGTGTTTACTTGAAACATTCAACTATTAGCAACAATTCTGTTACAATAGTACCTTATTGTGCAATTTTTCTGTGTTTGTTGCAATACAGTAATATTTGCAGAGGTTTAGCAAGGGGAAATTAAATCTCACTATGGATTTTGATATGTGGAAATCACTGTGAAAATCGTATGTATCCATGATGTATGAGTAAGAAAGAAATAGTAAATAAAATTTTTTAAAAAGTAATTCTCTCTACAGTCCAAAATCAGGAAAGTTGTAGATAAATTATATGTTTTTTTTTTAACGTTGAGCTATTTTTCTAGAAAGTGCTACATTCAGAAGTTGTTGATCAAAAGAGATGACTTGGTGGTTGTAAATTTATAACACAAGTGATTGCTAAAAAATATTGATTGAACAAAGATTGACAGGAAGCAAATTTTGAATGAGGGAAGGAATTATATGTGCACATGAGCCATAAGAGGGTGGAGTTCGTTGATTGTTCATAGATGATGTATCTTTAATGAGGTGTGAGATGGTGAGGGAGATGTTTTGGTGGCATTCAACAAACGAGTTCTTGAGCAATTATGAGGTTGGATTGATGTGTGAATGTAGCAGTATGATTGAATGATATGGTGGGGAAATAGGAGCAGCCTGAGAAATGATGATAACCAATGGCATTGTTCCCACGTTTATCACATTTAGAAATCAAGGCTTGATCCTGCCTGGAATGTTACCTTGTTTGTCATTGAGAATAGGCTAGTGATGTGACGACATCACTGCGGAGAAGCAGAACAATGGGATAGACTACTGCAAAACAATCACGAGCTTAAAAAAAATATATATATATATATATATATATATTTTGTGTGTGTGTGTCTATATATATATATATATATATATAGACACACACACACACAAGATATATATATTTTTCACCCTTGTGATAAAATTTCAAGTGTGTGTGTCTATATATATATATATATATAATAGACACACATATATATATAGACACACACACACTTGATATTTTGGACGTTTCAATGCATCATTATTAGTTATTTTATCTAGTTGCTTTTACTATATTATGAGAATTTGTGTACATGTGAGAATGATGTTCACGTTAATATGGTAACAAAAAAATTTGGCTGTGCTGATAAAATATTGTCACAATACTTTGCCAAATACTTAAATGTAGCATAATAAAGTGTAAAATTAATTTCTTGTGTACACTCAAAGATATGATCACATGTACATTAATATATTGCTTGCAGATAATATATATTTTGTTTCCTGCCACAGAATGTACAGCCAGGAGAATTAAGGCACGTAAATAGTGTAAATTACTAAAAAAAAAAAAAAAAAAAATTTTATCGGTTTAATATGCAGGTCATTTGTTGAAATCGCTTATCCAATTCATTAGCCTTGCTGGCAGCAGCAACATGACTCGTGTATGTAAAGTTGGCTGCTTCCAAGTGTCGTCAGCCCTATCTTTCCTGACCTACAGATGTGGCTGTAGACATTGTCATCTGGCATGACCAAACTTTTTTTTCTTTGTTACTTAACAAGTTTATTAAATTTGTACAATATTCGGTATTGACAACAGTGCAATTGATGTTTAATGCTGTTTTCGCCATTCTGAGCCCCTCAGATTTTCCATACTTGTTACCCTGACCCTGCTTCATGCTACTAAAAGAGATGGGGCAGGATCTTAACATATGTATATTAGAAATATTGTGGTTCAATTTTCTATTATACAAGTGTATATTACTAAATGAACTGAAAATAAATTAATGCAAATTTGCAGCAACTATGCCTGTTACACAAAGTCGAAGCTGTTTCCACACCTCCCCCCCCCCGTATTTCTTCCTGGGACAGCACTTCCAACCTCCACCGCGGCACAAATTAGAAATTATGTGGTGGTTCTTTTGATGTGGTTGCACCCATTCTCCGTCCGCGCGAGGCTCAGGGCACAGGACTTGCATCTGAATAGCGACTACATGCGAGAGATGTTGCCTATTGGCTGAGCTGCCAGCTAGCAAGTAGGTTACCAGGCGCTGGCTTGTGAATGGCATTTCAATAGTTTCCTAACCAGTGAGGTCTCATTTATCTGGTGCATATGGCTGAAGCCGCACAACCCTTCAAAAATTTTTTTCTAAAAATTGTTTCTATGCTGTTTCATGAATCAAATTTTTTACATAGTAGTTTACGCATGCTCATACTGCCTACTTGGTTTTATACCTGGGTAAACATGACGCTGTTTTAATTTAGTTGAAATTGAACACACCTTCACACTTTAATTGATCTGGGGATGTGTGCATGTTATGCACACCTTGAAATCTCGATGTCATTTACAACTTCCGTACATCAAAATACAAAAGCACTAGTACACTAATGCTACATTCCGCATTGCGCTTTTACAATTATGTGCGTGATTATGTTACTGCTCTCTGCTAGTACATGACGGGGTTTGTGCATTCGCTGTGCAATGGCCCGCTAGTTTTCCGGCCCGCCCTTCACAATTATTGTGTATTTTGAGAAACGACCAATGGCTGTAGGTTGAATGGTTTTGAGCTCCCAAATGCAATGCTGGGGAAACTTCTCTCCCTTTGTCTGCTGCTCTCCACACACATCTTTTGGCTATAAGTGTCGTATGTTTTGTAATTATTTATATGTTGTTACTGTGTACCACCACATGCAATAAGTTCGTGGACTGACTGGTCACTCAAGTGTAGGCAGCCACGCACTACAGCTTCCACAAACTTATTGCCTGTACTATGTATGATGTGTTATGGTTATTTTGTACTGTGTCAACGTACTTATTTGGTATCTCCTGTTATTTAAGGATTAGCTGTTTGGAGGCATTCTGTTCCGAAAATGAAATGAAATAAATTTTTACATCACCCCTTTGTGATGTGCTCATGGGGTGGCCCAACAACTCTGGCCTTTTTTTTTTTTTTGGTGGTCATCAGACAAAGGCCAGTTACACATTATTTTCATCCCCATGCCTACGCCCCTTCTGGGTAATGCAGGCATATAAACAGTTTCGTGAGCTGTTCATAGCACTATCTACCTTGCGACTTTTCATCTTAGGTGCTCGTGGGCCACATTAGTTTTTCTCTTTGTTTTTATTGATTAGCATACCATCAACCATTGAATGATTATTGATGTACATGTTTGAGTACTGTATTTTACTTTACTGCCAAACTTCGCGGAGGGCGAGTATGGCATCGTTGATTGTGTCAATACTGGGGCCGACACCAATGGGACAGGAAGTTCGTCAGTCCCGTTGGTGGTGGAAGAGGGGGGAGGGCGGTTCGGGTATAGGAATGAATTCTTGCCCTATGTATCGCTGTAGGCTGAATGTATCCTAATCAGGCCTACATTATTGGTCCCATTTACCAGTGAACTTTTGAAGATACAAACATGCTGGTACTTGCAGTGTGATACATGTAGAAGAGGGCCTTAGGTCAGCTCTTCCGACACAGGAACTAACAGTAGCTGGCACTTCTGTTTGCAGGAATAATACACCTTCAACTGAAGAATTTTCTGTTGAGAAGAACTCTTTTGCTTGCCATGCTGATGTGGTTGAGAGCAATTTAGATTTTTTTTTATATAACCGCAGAGAAGCACTTAATGAAACACATGAGCACTCTTGGCCGCTGTCATTACGTTTGACTGCAGCACTGTGAATCAGTTTTCTGTACTCTGATGGCTGTTAATCGGCCTCAAAGGCTCTACATGACCCACCACACAATTGCACATGTAGTTTTCTTGGCGTTTTGAAAGGGGACGCTTGAAAATCGCACACATAGAAAATGTGTTAAAAATGATAAACACGAGGAAAGGGAGACTGTTACAGGTTGTCTAGGAAGTAATGTACATACTCTCATTTTCATGATCTCTGTATGAAAATTATATTGGTGCTGGGGCCTATTACATTATACTACATTTTACGGTATACAACGTGTATCTAGAACATACCAACACATTTCGATAGGTTATTCCTAGGGTGGAAATAGAAAGATTGAGATAGGTGACCCATGGTCTAGGTCAATTAGCAGGAGCGGTAGACACTTCCAAAGAGTGAGAATTATTTCAAAAATTAGTTTAGAAAGTTTTTTTAATTTTTTTATAATTTTTAATGACATGCTCCGATTAGGCATCTATAAGGAATAGTATGCGTCATTCGACTGTGAGGCGTCAGTTATCTTTCCCCCTCCCCCACCACGATTTTACGTGAAAAGGTATTGAACGTAAAATTAACTCAAACGAGCCATGGCTGTCTGTGATTGTGCTGCGTATAAACAAACAACGCTCATAGATTCATTGAACGGCGGTGAGCAGTCTGTGCAGTGTTGCCAATGTGCGGATGTTTCCCTAAATTTGGGATATTTTACATGCCTGTGGATAAAAATGCGAGAATTCCAAATTTTCGGGTAAAAGGAGGGTTTTTTTGGTTCCCAAAGAAAAAAAACCCTTTGAAATCTGGAATTGATATAAATTGCCCATTCTTGTAACGCGTATAACCTACGAATGTTGATGGGAACTTGTTGTTTGGCAATAAATTGCACTGGAGAGCAAAAAAAAAAACGGTATAGGCGTGCGTATGCAAATAACAGAGGTATGTAACCACTCAGAATAACGCGATGCGGTCGGCAGCGTCTATATAAGAAGTGTCTGGCAAAGTTGCTAGATCGGTTACTGCTGCTACAATGGCAGGTAANAAAAAAAAAAAAAAAAGGTATAGGCGTGCGTATGCAAATAACAGAGGTATGTAACCACTCAGAATAACGTGATGCGGTCGGCAGCGCCTATATAAGAAGTGTCTGGCAAAGTTGCTAGATCGGTTACTGCTGCTACAATGGCAGGTAATTAAGATTTAAGTGAGTTTGAACGTGGTGTTATAGTCGGTGCACGAGAGATGGGATATAGCATCTCCGAGGTAGCGATAAAATTTGGATTTTCGCGTACGGCCATTTCACGAGTGTACCGTGAATATCGGGAATCCAGTAAAACATCACATCTTCGACATCGCTGCAGCCGGAAAAAGATCGTGAAAGAACGGGACAAACGACGACTGGCGAGAATCATTAAATGTGACAGACGTGCAACCCTTTCTCAAATTGGCGCAGATTTCAATGCTGGGGCATCAACAAGTGCCAGCGTGAGATCTATTCAAAGGACCATCATTGATATGGGCTTTCGGAGCCGAAGGCCCACTCGTGTATCGTTGTTGACTGTACGACACAAAGCTTTACGCCTCGTCTGGGCCCGTCAACACCGCCATTGGACTGTTGATGACTGGAAACCTGTTGTCTGGTCTGACGAGTCTCGTTTCCAATTGTATCGGGCGGATGGACGTGTACGGGTATGGAGATATCCTCATGGATCCATGGACCCTACATGTCAACAGGGGACTGTTAGAGCTGGTGGAGGCTCTGTCATGGTATGGGGCGTGTGTAGTTGGCGTGAAATGGGACCCCTGATACGTATAGATACAACTCTGACAGGTGACAGATACGTAAGCATCCTGTCCGATCACCTGCACCCATCCATGTCCATTGTGCATTCCGACGGACGTGGACAATTCCAGCAGGACAATGCGACACCCCACACGTCGAGAGTTGCTACCGAGTGGCTCCAGGAACACTCTTCTGACTTTAGACACTTCCATTGGCCACCTAAATCACCAGACATGAACATTAT
>NQII01000970.1:425304-548873 GCA_002778355.1 Clitarchus hookeri | reverse complement strand
CGCCACCATTGTCAGCCAATCACGCCATATGTAGAGGTCGCCAAGCATGCGTGACTGTTGGTGATTGCATTTCCAGCAACTGTTTTCACATTTTCTGTACGGAATCACTCGTTAAGTATGCTGCTAATGAACATTTTATGTTTCCGTTAATGTGTTATGTTTTTGTGTTTAGCCTCAACGCGTCACTTCCGCCCATATATTCCTATACAATAATTGTTTGTTTTAGTGAGCTCTACCTCCCCTCCATGTTTTTCCCATGATTTTAGAATCGCCCTATATAGACAGTTAGATCGAATTGGTTAACCAACCCGCTCAAAGCCCCGACTTCTGACGGAACATATTTCGAAACAGTTGGAGCGTCTTTTGCATGACAGACCTACTCGACAAGCACTCGACTTCAACTATCCACCGTGCTCCTGGAATAACAGGATCAACTTCTGCCGGCTGTGTGCCAGAAGTTGATTGGGAGCCTACCCCGATGGGTTGATGCTGTAATAACAGATGGGAAAGATCGGACATCTTCTTAGTTACACCACTGGCGCCTTCGGAGCCAACAAAGTGAGGGAGTGAATAGATTTGGGTCTCTCTTAACATCGTGGTCTTGAGAGCCGATGAGGGTAAGGCGAGGTGAGTATGGATGGAGCAGCGCCGGAATGCAAGGACGGGGTAAACGGGAGATCCCCAATACAACCCGCCGACTAGCGGCATCATCCGGCACGATTCTCACATGCGAAAACCCGGGGGCTACCCCGCTGGGAATTGAACCCTGTTCNGCCTTGGTGGGATGCGAGCAGTCCAACCACTGCCCCACCGCGGCTCCAAAACTGCCAGTATTTTACTTGCAATCATGAAAGAAGTAATTAATGGTCTCAAACCCAGTACGTCTGTTTTCCCCCACTTCTCTGTCGGAATACATTCCTACCATAATGTAGTTGCAACATATTTACTCCAACATAAATCAGTTCGACGCTTCTTCCTTTTTGTTACTTCCACCTTATCTGGTTTATTTCATTGCACTATGTAGTCAAGTTTAAAATGCAAAAGTGTTTTAAAATGTGGGAGGTTTAGGATCCACCACATGTCTATGTTTTAACGCAATCAATATAAAACACTTTACACAAAAATTATGTCCCAATTATTTTTATAAATTATTGAACACTGAACAAAACTTACCCATTTAACCAGAGGACACCAGAAGAAAACTGTCTTTGGGCCTGAAATCATAAGCAATAAATTAAAAAAATAACTATCAAAACTGTTAAATATTTTAATATTATTTTAATGCTGATAGGTGACAAAACAACACACAACCACAGATGAGGTATCTATCCAGAGACGAAATGAGCTGAGTCTATGCGAAGTTGGTCGCCATATTGCTGCTAAGTATTATTCCGTAATATTACTGTGAATGTAAATTTTTCTAGTGTATACTACCGAAATATTAAATTGGATTTCCTTGAGTTTAATAATATGCGTAGAAGATTTTTACTCAGAATACTTTTCATTCGACACTACAGTACATTACAGCACGGATATAATTACATACTGTCGGCACACTCGTCGTAAAAATGTTGGGGGCGGGAGTTTAAGCTGTCAGTTTTAAGTACACAGGAAACAAATAAATCGTCACTGCACGCCTAGTTAGTCTGTGACACGTCGAAAAAACTGGTGCAGCGCGTTTCAAAGCGCGCAGCACCGGACGTCCGCGAATACGTCGCTTGACTGACGTACCCTGTACCCTGCACCCGGACAGCAGTGATTTGCTGGCCACCTTTATTAGAACTAATGTTCCTATTTTCCAGCGTCTCTCGAGATCCGGCCTCTCTGGCATGGAACGTTGTGACGTGCGAAGTTCGGTGCACTGAGAAAAACCAGCGAAATCAACGTACAGTTAGCTTACGTTGGACGGCTGGGTGTCTCATTATTATTTGTGGTGAAATTAACGAAGTATCTCTTGAGGGTTGAGTACGGGGTTTCAGTGACGACGAAAGTTGTCAATATCTTGGTTGTTGGTGGTGTTTTAACTGGAGACTTTTGGGTCTTTGTATTTTGCGTGCAAGGGACGAAAGTGCCGGCTGTCTGGGGTTACCACGGTCAGTTCCTCAGGGCTCTATTGGTACCATGCGGTGAATCAAAATGTAATATCTAGAAAGCGTAATTTACTTTGAAAATCTTTATATTATCCACACAGTCTTCAAAACTCTGTAGAATCTTCTTAACATTTATGAATGGATGATGTGTGGGAACATACGACTTTGAAGGGGCCGCGGTGGTGTGTTAAGAATACTTACTTCCCACAACGGCGAACTGGGCTTGATTCCCACCGGGAATCAAGTTTCCTCAGATGAATTTTTTTTTTTGCGATAAACAGGTAAATTATGACATTTTATTGATGGGCAATAGGGTTACATAAACATACAAATGGCCATACCGCCATTGTGTGTTGGTTGCAATAATTTGTTTCTAGTGCGCTTAAATATGGTCAGTATATTAATAAATTTTTTTTTGTTACACATGTATATACTGGAGAACTAAACATAGAAAAATATTCATGACACTTTGGTTACTTAACTGCGGCAGTTTCATTGGCATTTGCAGGGTCAGTGTTGGGGTACCTACGCAGTAGACGATAATCGGCCCACAGCCAGGTCGATGATAACAGAGAACTTTTGAAATTAACCTGCGAAGAAAAATAATAATAATTTGCGCTTTACTGTGGCCGTGTTCTAATTCGTTTTGAGTTTTGTTTTTCGTAACTTGTATTTAGCATTTTGTAAAGTTGAGTTGGATCACCACGACATTCAACTGTCTAGCACGCCTTGCTGCTATTATTTCGATGTTATGATTCCAAAATTAATAGAGGTCCACGAAGACTTAAAATAAACACTAATCATTCCCGATAGTTTTTTGAGGAATGTTTAAAATTTAAAATTAACAAAACAAAACCAATATAATGGGAAATTATTACTTTAAAAAATTGTATCATGACAAAATACATATTTCAAGAATATTTCAGCAACTGGGTTTGTAAAATAATTATTGTGAGTACAATATACACTTGTTTATTCCAATAACCTCGTCTATATGTGCATTTTAACGTTTCAAACAAGCAAAACTAATATGGCGTCGGTTTGGTAATTTGTATTTTGTAATTTGTCAGCTTAGAAGCTGACAAAACGCAAAACGCAAATTACAAAAACACGTCATAAATTTTGTCGACGAAACGGGTCACGTGACCATTTTATTAACAAAAAGCGCCAGCTGGAACACGGCCTGCGTGTATTTTAACGAACGCACAGATTGGTGTGCTCCGAGTTAAGTTGGCAGCAATGTGGGACTTGTATGTCTACGTCTCAAGGCCGTGTAATAACCGTGACGCTTGAATTTGTTATCACCTGATTTAGAGACTGTAATTTGGTTCCAACTCGTTCAACGCACGATAAGTGTTAAGAATTTACACACATTAGAAACAAAATACATTTGCAGTCTGACTCGATCGACACGAATGAAGCGAACGGGTTTGTGGCGACGTTCGTTTCACGTACGGTGAAAGGATGCCAACGTTTCCAGGAAAGTAGAGCCTAAGAAAGGTTTTGAGAGCGCGCAGTTAGCCTGGAGCGAGGTACCTGCAGGGTGGTTCCACGCGGGCTGGAGTCTGGCCGGGACCCTCTTGTCCAGGAAGGCCGTGGTCCTGGAGAACCAGCCGGCCATGCTCGCTCGTCGCTCCAACGACGACTGGCGCGCGTCGTCGCAACACTCTTGTCGATCTGCGTGGGGAAGGTCAACCTGTTATCTGCCGCGGCCCGACAACAAGCCTGGCGCCTCGCCAACACTGCTCCTGCATACTGTTCACTGTTAACTGTTGAGAAATGTCACTAAAAAGTAGCTCGGCAGCTGACTCANAATGTCACTAAAAAGTAGCTCGGCAGCTGACTCACACAAGACGCGCGTTATAGGCCCCTCGTTGCTCGCTTGTGAGTGGTCGGAATGCACTCAGTTTCCCTATGCTGCAGGTTGGTTGGTTGCTGGTTCCTGCTGCGTGCACCGAGGAATGTACAGTAGTGAGCAAGCACCAGCATACTTTGCAACAGTTCACCACACGCCACTGCCTACCTGCATGCATTCTAACGGGCACGATGACTGGAAAGCCCCCAGTAAAGTTGGTAACGACGGACGGAAAGTAGTTCCACGTCTAAAACGTTGAATTAAAGGTGCCAGGAAAACATTTGTGGATATTATATCTTTTGCTTTGCGTTTTTGTAATGTATGTGAGTGTAAGAATTGGCAAATTTGTTAAATATTTACTTTTCTTATGATTTCACAGTTTAACTTGACCGGCGCAAGAATAAAGTTACCAGGCCGAAGACAACGTAATTTTTACATATGGTGGAAAAATAACAGTGTTCACGTAAGTGTATCTTAAGCTGGGCTTTCAGAAGTTCTCAGTTTGCCGAGAACAGCATGTACATTGTCGTATAATCACATAGTACNGTATCTTAAGCTGGGCTTTCAGAAGTTCTCAGTTTGCCGAGAACAGCATGTACATTGTCGTATAATCACATAGTACATAAGCGCGCACAGGTGAAATGGCGTTATGTTATTTTGACGCGTGCGTACCCATTCTCTGATTGACTGCGCAAGGCTCTGGGAGCGGGCCTTGCGTCTGATTGGCCACTGCATGCTGTGAAAAGTTTCTAATTGGCTGGGCTGCCGGCTGGCGGGAGGTTACCAGGCGCTGGTTGGCTCATGGTGATCCAACATTCGTCTGGTTAGCGACGCCAATTTGCTGGTGTTTGTGGTACACAGTAAGTGGCTGTTTATATTATCTGTTCTTAAATAATTTGTAATACTGCTAAATCACCGTTAACTTTTAAACTCATCTGTTGATTTTTTTTTGGGGGTTGCAACAGGGGATTTTGTTTTCAGGTGTTGCAAATGCGGATAATTTTGGCGTGGGAAGTTATACTTACAAATGCGTTTAGCGTTAGGGTCACCTGATTTCCGCTGAGAATTAGTTTATACTTGTATTTCAAAACACTCTTTAACTCACACCTTCGCGTTTCTGATTAGGCCCCTTGTGTCCTGACGACTGTGAACCAGTAACACACGTGCAGAAAGAGATCGATCGAATCACGTACAGTCTGTTACACAGGATGAAGTGCTCGTTACAAAGGCACCAGCCAGTGAACAAATCACAGCGCAGGGCGTATATAAGACAGTCGAGTTGAGCTGAGCCGTCAGATGAAACCGCAACATTCCTGTCTCTTCAATTAATCACATGTCCAAAAGCAACTTGGATGTCCGTTTACGTACGGTTTTCGCCCCCTCCCCCCTCCCTTCCCTTTTCCCAGCTAAGAAAGTGTTTCTATTTGAAATTAAGTTTCCTTGCATTAAAATTGGGTAACAAAGAATAAACTGCATTTGACATAAAAAAAACATTTATATTCGTAAACAGGTTGCTACTAGTTAATATAAAGCTCTGCATTGCTTTTGATTATGCTTCTGTGAGTGAGTGAAAAGATTTTGATGGCTCGTAACAGCTAGGTCTTTAGAGCCGAAGAGGGTGATTGAGAAGAGTATGGAGCATCGCAGGAATGAAATGGCGGGGGGAAACGGGAGATACCCGAGGAAACTCCGCCGACGAGCGGCATCGTCCGGCACGATTCCCACATGCGAAAATCCGGGAGTGGCCCGGCCAGGGAGGGATTGCCTGGTTGGCCTTGGTAGGAGACGAGCAGGCTAACCGCTCAGCCACCGCGGCCCCCTATGATTCTTGGTCACGTGAAGGGTTTAACGTTGCCGCAAACCTAACAGTGTGTGTCCATGCGATCTTTGAATGCTCGCTGGAATAGGTTGGAGGTTAATGACGGAATGACATGTTATTTCTAACATGCGCAAAAAATTTTCACCAGTAACATAAATTCAGCTAATGTTTTTGTTCAGTGAAGCACCCTACAATAAGTGGCACCGTTCAGTGATATGCTAGTCGTTGAAAGTCAGTTAATTAAGTGTTACCAACTGGCGAATAAGTCGCGTGAATACTGGATTTCAGCGGAAATCTCCATTAGGTCAGTGAAGTTCAGGCACTGAAATAATCAGTAAGCCCTCGTTATTTTAACTGACGTGGCTCCATTTTGACTGTTCCAGGCTTCGAGTGCAGTCTGAAAACGTGGGTTCGGTTTCATTGAAGAACTCTTGAAAGTGACGTTTTCTCTACGGAAGGCCGCTTCTTCATACATTATTCCCCCAGCAATCTAATTTTTTTTATTACCAATAAAAACTCTTAGAAATCAAAACACGCTGCAACATAGCTCAAGCCCTAGGCACAGAGTAGATAAACACACAGAGACGAAATATTGTAGCGGTTCCTTTGATGTGTGTGTGGCCCACTCTGATTGGCCGAGAGCGTGGGAACGAGCCTCGTTCCTAAACTGATACTGGATGCTGCGAAGTGTTTCTTACTGGCTGTGCTGTTGGCTGGCGCAGATTGGCGATTGACGTTCTGACATCTTACTGGCGTGCGGGGCTGTAGTCTACGGCATAAGCGCATGTTTCATCGCTGCATTCTTAAGTACTGTGTGACGCTGACTGAGTCACCTGTATCATTCCTGAGAGTACTGATGAAGGAGCGAAGGCAGTCGTGAAAGGCTTTCTCCGGATATTTGTGGAACCAGTTGCCTATCAGGAAACTAAGTGAAGGCTCCTGTCGTTAAACTGGGCATTTTCGAAAATATCTTCTTGTGTGCGCAATGTGTAAACTTCTGCGATATGTAAAATAAACATTCTCACAAGCCTGATCATTTTATACATGATTCGGTCAAACGAAATTAAAAAATTATTAGAAAAGTAAATATTTTATAATTGTTATTATTCTTCCACTTATACGAGTTAAAAAAAAAAACAGAAAGCAAAGAAACCATTTCAATATTCACAAATGCTTAGCTAACATTTTAAATTCAGCTTTAAAATATTGAACTGCTTTCCTTCCGTCGTTACCAACTTTACTGGACGCATGCCACCCAGTCTACCCGACACAACATATGCAGGAAGGGACATAATAGAGTGAATACTCTTGCAACCCACTTAGCCATTAGGCCTTCCGGGTCTCCTTTTTAGCTACTATATTTTCTTATTTATTGTTCTCACAATCTTAAATGTTTATTATCTTTTATATTTAATTTATTTAAAAACCACACTCCCGAGGCAACGCTTAAACTTTTCCATTAAAATTCATATTTAAAATATTAACTTCACAACACGTTAAAATAATTATATTNACGCTTAAACTTTTCCATTAAAATTCATATTTAAAATATTAACTTCACAACACGTTAAAATAATTATATTGTTTCGGTTAGTATAATAAAATTATTAAAATCGTCGAACAGTAAAATTTGTTTCAAATTTGTCTAACAACTTGGGAATCTCCCTCCAACAGGAGGAGCGGTGAGAATTAGCCTGACCTTCGCCAGTTACCACGGGGAGGCTGTCACCCAGACCTCGCTCCTGCTGTATGCAGGTAGGGACAGTGACCTTTTTTCTAAGGTTGATTCTAAAAGTGCTCATTTAACCGTGTACAGCCTCTCGCTCTCCATTCGCCTTAATCTGTCTCTACCGCCATCGCGCAGCAAGGCGAGTAATCTAATTCGAGCCATCGCTCATATTCGTAAGGAGGCCTGGCAACAGAGTACGTAAGAACACAGAGGTGAAACCCCCGCTTGTACCGCCAACCCCAGCCGCGCACGTCATTCGCCAATCAGAGCCTGGTAAACTCCTCGCCAGTCGGAGGTCCTGCAAATAGGGAAGTTTTCACACCGTGCGGTAACAAATCGGACACAAGGCCTGTTCCCAGAGCTTCGCGTAGCTAATCAGGAAACCGCTACGCCCACATCAAAGGAACTGCCACGTCCCTTTGTACCTACGTACTCTGTGACCGTGTTGCAATTGGCAGATTTAGTTTACTAAATTGTGACGCGACCCAACTTATTATATTAAAATTGTTACTAATTTATATGTTCAATATTTAGGTTTGGTATGTAACAAAATTTGCAAAACACTAGTAAACACCAAATCGCCGCCATTTTATTTGTTTTGAACAAGATACTTNTGGTATGTAACAAAATTTGCAAAACACTAGTAAACACCAAATCGCCGCCATTTTATTTGTTTTGAACAAGATACTTAAAAGATACTGCGGAAATGACTTAATACTATGTATGTAAGGTTTTTTTTATGAATGCACGCGATAATTAAATAACCGTAAATAATGAGGGGCTTTTTTTTTTTCGCGGTAAGATTTCAAGATTTTTTTTGTACTCCANGATAATTAAATAACCGTAAATAATGAGGGGCTTTTTTTTTTTCGCGGTAAGATTTCAAGATTTTTTTTGTACTCCAAAACATTTTAGTTCATAACCACTGTCGTGATTGGATAATTTTAACTGCCACGGGGATTATGTGTCTGCCAACGAATCAGGAACGTTCGGTGTTAGAGTAACTTGTTTTTGATTGGCCAGGTCAGGGAGAAAATGTCTTCTCACAAAGGCACGCGGCCAATAAACAAAGGAAATTGGCAAGTGCGCACGTAAGCTATTGAAGTCAAGCCTACGCATAAATCATTTCACGAAAAACGTGTGGTCCTGTATATATACAGAGCCATATATATATATATATATATATATATATATATATAATCACAATGGCTAGAGACCTGAAAAATTCGCATTTTCATTTCGGGACGAGCAAGAATTCGAAACCTCGTACGTTTGCATTGCTAATGCTATTGGTCCACCCGTTAGTTTACACCTCCTGGCCAACTCTGAGCCTATAATAAATGCACAGTAAAATGCAGATCGAATCACCGCATTCCGCTCATACAACAAGCAACCAATGAACAGTGATATTTGCATGATTTTACATACGACAATGGAGTATAGCTAGGGCCAGTGACTTTTCGCGTAAAAATCGGAGCACACAGTAGACTCCAATACTATATACACACCTCAGCTGTTGTTATACCTCCATTGGCTGCTGGTGCCGTGTCCGTCTTTGACCAAGCCACTCAGGACTAAGTAACTCCGGCACTGAACATTCGTGGTTCGTGCGCAAACGGTTAACATGGGCCAGAACATTTTTTAGCCAATCAAAGAAGCTCCTGCTGGGATGTCACGAATGGACTGTATCTTGTCTCGAAATCTTTTCGCGAAATATCACTGCCCCTAAGTATAGCCTACAGGTCGTTGAACGCATGAATTTTTCAGGTCTCTAACAATGACAGATCTTAGGTTGTAAATTTAACCGAACCATATTTTATTCGTACGTTTTCTCGTTAAAAATGTATGTATATTTTTATTAACAGAACTAATGGAAGTGGCAAATTATGTTATGAAGACTACAACTTTGCTCGACAGGTAGTAAGTGATATCATCGGCTAGTGAGTGATTATCAACCGAGTTCCAGTTGAACCAAACCGCTTGACTTGTTACCTAAGTACTACGTTGTTAATTCGAGCACGGCCTCTGGCTATCGTGGACGAGCTGTAGCAGCGCTGCACACGCGAGCAGTTGTTTGTTCACGCGATGTTTACTCCGACGTCGCGAGAACAATGCCGTGGAACTCCCACACTTCATTATCGCGAGGACGAGGCTGGAGGAGACGCGAACATACGTTAAAACTGCACGGCTTTCACACGCAGATTTGCGTTACGCGAGCACTACCTACAGTCTACTCACGGTTTCCAAACACAAAAACATAACACATGAAATGCAACACAGTGTTTATTTACAACGTCGCCGCTAAATGCCTTTTTACAGCAATGTTTATAATAATTGCTTAAAATTGCTACCACCGACAGTAATGCAAGCTTGGTAGCGTCGGTGGAGTGATTGGCGAACAGATTCAAATACGCCGGGTATTTCACGCTCGCCACCATTGTCAGCCAATCACGCCAATTGCAGAGGCCACCAAGCATGCGTGGCTGTTGGTGGATGCATTTCCAGCTACTGTTTTAACATTTTCTGTACGGAATCACTCGTTAAGTATACTGCTAATTGACATTTTATGTTTCCGTTAATGTGTTATTTTTGTATTTGTGCCTCAACGCGTCACTCCCGCCCATATATTCCTATACAATAATTGTTTGGTTTAGTGAGCTCTACCGCCCCTCAATGTTTGTCCCATGATTTCAGAATCATTCTGTATTACATGGTTGGTTGTTTCTTAAATATGTCATTTATTACAAGCGTTTTATACTTCTGTTAACATAAAAGTATCTTATTTTTGGTTAAATTGAACTTATACTCATATTTTGCCTATAAATTATAATAATTATCATTTATAATCAATACCTATGGATAAAATAGGAATAAAGTAGGTGTGTTGGCAATGGCTAGTAAGAAATATATCTTGCGTAAAATATTACTAAAGTGAGTGCGCACGAATGTGGCGCGTTGTCCGTTCGGTGTAATTTTCTACACTTAGTTAATTAAGCTTTGTTTATGTGAGGCGGAAGAATAGCCTAAAAGTGGAACTTCAGCAGGGATCCGGAAAAGTTGGAAGTTACCGTGAATGACCTATAACATTGCTACTACACAGCTAGAATAAAAAAAATTGCACTACTTGTAATTGGTTGCACATGGTTAGAGACCTGAAAAATTCGCGAGTTTAACGATCTGTAGGCTATACTCCATTGTCGCATGTAAAATAATGCAAATATCAATGTTCATTGGTTGCTTGTTGTATGAGCGGAATACGGTGATTCGATCTGCATTTTACTGTGCATTTATTATTGGCTCAGAGTTGTCCAGGATGTGTAAACTAACGGGTGGACCAATAGCATTAGCAATAAAAACGTACAAGGTTTAAAATTCTAGCTCGTCCCGAAATGAAAACGCGAATTTTCCACGTCTCTACACATGGTGTATGTTCGCTGGGGTAGTAGAGACATTCGTAAAGTCTGGGGTGTTATTCCGTACAGACAGCGGTGCATTTTACATTCCATCCTTTTCTTGGTCCGTGAGCAACCGAGTAACTCACTAATCCCGTTGCTGTAAAACTTTTATGAGGTGTGTATAAGACGACGTATCTCAGTTATGTTAGCCCTTAAAGCAGCAATCTCTATGCAGCGGCGCGATGCGCATTAGCCAATCTGAGCGCTTACAGTCAACTCAGAAATTGGTTTTGTTAGCGACGGACGTCGACGTGGTAGAAGACGGAGGAAAGTTTTGCAACCGCTGAAACTCCAATCTTTGCACGCTAATATAGTGAATAATTCTTATAATTAAATATTATTAAAGGTAATTGCACTTTAATAATACCGAATAACTCGGAAAATATAAGCAAACGTTTTTTTTGATGCAAGTTTTCAGGTTTTTTTTATATATGTTTGCGTCTATGTGTATGATATATATCATTATTCGTTTTTGTTTTTTAACTTTTGCTATATATATATATAAATCTTGCGTCCATTTATTCCGACGCGTACAACTTCCGAAAAAATCAACCGATTTTCATTCTGGTTTTTTTATAAACCTTCCTTTCGTTCCCACGAGCGTTTGTACATCTTTCTTTTTTATCTGTATTACCTGCAAAGGTACTAAAATGTGCAAAAAGCTCATTTTTACCATTCCTTCGCGTCAAGAAGCGCCTTAGTCAACAATGCAACATTAACAATGCAATGTCAACAACGTAAAGTCGCAACCTAGGAACAAATGTATCTATCTATATAAAACTATATATAGATTTATCGATACTTATATATATATAACGATGTATCGATACTTATCAATATAACGATATATCTATATTTATAAGTACGTCAATGCTCGATATATCATTACTAATATGTATGTCGATACTTATCGACAAGCGAACGTGTCTCATACAAATCTGTGGATGTAACACTACACGAAAATGAAGCGGTAAATTATCCGCCAGAATTTCTAAATTAGCTTGATGTTCCAAGATTGCCTCCAGATATATTAAAATTGAAAATAGGAGTGCCAGTCATTTTACTTCGTAACATCAATCGACCAAAACTTTGCAACGGCACACACCTTGCAATAAAAAAAATGATGGGCAATACTATAGAAGCTACCATCTTTAAAGGTGCTTTCAAAGGAGAAGATGTGCTTCTTCCCAGAATTCCATTTATTCCATCAGAAATTTCCTTTCACTTTAGAAGAACGCAGTTTCCAGTCAGATTGGCATTTGCAATGACAATAAATAAAGTTCAAGGGCAGTCATTGCAAATGTGCGGAATAGATTTAGAAACAGAATGTTTTTCGCACGGCCAATTGTATGTGTCGTGTTCTAGAGTAGTAAAACCACACAACTTATTCATACGCGCGGAAGATGGTTATACTAAAAACATTCTATACAAACCAGTACTTCAATAATAAAGATTTTGAAAATACATATACTTCTTTCAATTAATTTCGCGGAAATTAATAGAACCAAAATCTTTCATGCCACAGTAACGCGTGGCAGGGTAAACTAGTGTGTGTGTGTGTGTGTATATATATTAGAGGGAGAGTCGATAGTATCAAAATAAATCAAGAGTTGCAAACAGCAGATGTTGAAAGTATAACAGAACAAAATTATACCAGGAAGCAGCGTAGTTAGCATGGGTGACTGCCGCATTCATTCGGTCGCTTTGTGGGTAGCTTTTACAAACCTCCATCGGCAGTGTCTCGTCGCCGTTGTATGTAATGCTTATAGGAGGACATAAGGAGGTTCGGCTCCTCTCCCCCCTCCCCCCACTTATGTCTGCAATAAATTTCACAACGCAAGAAGCACAAGATGTTGGGTGTCTGTTGTAGCCTCTCTTGTACAAGCATTAGGCTCTGCAGGTGGCACCCTGGTGGTGCAGCGATAGAGTGTTTGAGTGTTTGCCGCGAGATCCTTGCTTCTCAGATTCGATAGTTCAGGGGGCAACTTACAGCTGACAATTATTTACAGATACAAGATATACACTACTTATTACTATGACGGAGTTACCTCGCTGTCGTCACGTTGTCCCCGGGGTATTGCTTGATTGGCGGCTGCGATGAAGAACGGGAAGTCGACCCGCTGGTAGCTGCTCGTGCTATGATTCGACGGGGCCGTATCACCCTGTTCGCGGTGCGTAGGGATGTCGATATCGGGAAAAAGTATCGATACTATCTATATCGGTTATTGATAAAAGTATTGTTTTACGAAACTATGTATCGAAAGAAAAATATCGGTTTCCGGTACATCGGATTCCGATATTTTATATATTACATGACTTGATAAATGTAGAATTGCTTGGAACGTTAAATATTGAGAACACGAAGTATTGCAGAAAAATATGGCGCCTGCCTTTGGTGCGTGTTACCAGAGTAAAGAAAGTATTTTTTTAATTCAATTTTTATATTTAAAAAAAGCTTATTAAAAGAGCAATTTAAAATTTTTTTTCCGATACCTAAAAAAAAGATATTGATTTCGATAAAATATCGTTTAAAGCTATAGACGATTTATATCGATATGTCGTTAATAAAATATAGTAATTTCGATACATCGATAAATTTTCGACATCCATAGCGGTGCGTGGCACCTGGCGTCGCGGATCGTGCGAGACTGGAGTGCCCCTTTCCCTTCTTCAAGATGCGGTGCTATCACGTGACCTGAGCGTCACATTGCCGACGTCATCTGGCTCAACAGCGACCTTTTGAATTGATTGAAAGAAGACGTTCTTCGGCTCCTAGGAGGTTCCTCCACGTCTGAGTCGAGAGTGTTGGTTGCAGACGACACATGACTATTTAAACCTCACCAACCATGTTTTCAGCGGACACTCACGGGATGTCTCACGATGGGGTCTCTTTGATTGCCATTGTAGGGACATGCTAGGAGATCAAGGGGGAAAATAATGTTGTAACATGCATGTAGGNGGGGTCTCTTTGATTGCCATTGTAGGGACATGCTAGGAGATCAAGGGGGAAAATAATGTTGTAACATGCATGTAGGATTTTCATGTAGGGTTTTCCTGTAGCGGTTAAGTATTTTTCAAGGATATTGCTATTTAAGTTATTATAATAGGTATTTTAACGCAGCACATTAAATTCATTTTTTGGCATGTATTTTTCGATTAGGAAAGATTTTTAATAAACGTCGTTCTTAAACTTTGAATGAATGGTCATAATGGGTTAATATCAGAATCATAATGTAGGAATGTTCGGGTCAGATTTTCTAGATGTTGGCAACGAAAGTTACTTAAAGCTTGTGCCCTACCGAGTTTGTACTGTTTTAAGAACTACCTTCTAACAAATTCATAAAGTTTAATTTTACTTTTTCGATTTGGTAAACATAATATTTGGAGGTTTTAAGATTTTGTAACTGTCGATTTTTATTTAATAATACCGAAAGCGGGTGGTTAATAATTTCAGCTTTCAATATCGGAAAGGAAAGGTTTTTCCTGGATATATTTGTAATTTTCTATATCTGATACTCTCAGTGACAATTACAGTAAGTTACTTTTAATTGTTACGTATATGTTACTATGCTGTTTTTACGTAACATACAGCAGCAAATCCACCTTTTGTAACTTTTTCTGTAGTATTGTATTGTGCATTTTGGACGGTGGAATCAAACGATTGTGTAGAATCGTGTGTCCATAAATTATGCATCTACCACATATCTCCTATATTTTTTATTCATTCTTAGTGTCCTGTAACATTACTGCAGTGAAAAGATTTCCCAGTATTTCGTCTTGTCTCCAACTATAGAAATCTTGGTTGAAGTGATTGGTGAGTTTGAGGTATGGTGCGTGCATGCGACAGTGACGGAGTTCTAAGGGTATTCAGGAAGAATGCCCAGGGAACCCAGAGCCTATGTTTCATTACAAATTGATAAATCAGTTTTGATACTGATTTTGTATAGATGACAGTGTATAAAACATTCTTGATAATAAGTCTAATACTAAGAAGTATGTAGTGGTCAGAACGCTTGACGAACTGGAGATCAAACTTATATTTCTGATATTGCCGGGAGTTTCCGAAGTGTGTATCAAACTATAAATATTGAACTCTGGGCAAAACTGTGAGTCAACAATCAATCAAATTAATGCAGAATGACTGTAGGTAAAGTGGAAAAGGACGACACTAAATGCCGGTAATTTCCATTAAAAAAAAAAATGTTTCGAGAATAAAATTTTGTGTGTTCCTTACTTTACTTTGAAAGTTGAAATTTCAATAAATATAAAAACTGACTGAAAGCAAGGAAATATGGGTAATACCAGACAAAATGTATAACAGTTTGCGAAAACATTTATTGCGAAAACTTTACACTGTAAAATATTTTATAGAAACACTACATAGTAACCTTTGTGCAACACTTTATTCGTGAATATTTTTCTAATACTGAATTTATAATTACTAGTTCGGTGCCGAACAGTCTTTCACACACAATTGTTAACTGATTTTATTATTTCTTTAAATATGACTTCTTGAAGATCGTTCAGTGTATGAAAGTCTGAAGTATATAAATATATCGATAACAGTGTTTTGTAATTTTAAAAACATTTTACACAGCACGTTTCTTCCTGCGTAATGATGTTATTGTGGAGAAGTAAAACCGCAAGCCAAATGTTTGTGCATTATGTCATGTGTATATAAATTACTCCTACAATCGTTGTCCTTACTTCGTTATTTCAACGGTAAGTCTTTTCTCGGCTCACGTCAGTTGTAATATGTATTACTGTTCCTCCAAAACCGGCGGTAGCGATGATACGTATATTAACTAAATTTTCGGGTAATAAGTGTCATGCTTATATTTTATTTGGAGAGGCAATCTCCCAGTAAATTAACCATATAAAATTAAATTTTTTTTTAAATTGCACATAGAATCGAAAATTATATTTCTAGAGTGTACTTTCACGGGCGGACATAACTGCGAGTAGGAATGATTTTTTATTGCAGAAATCTATACTAAATCTTAGTAGACAAAATTTATTCATCTCACTACCGATTTCTTTATTTTGTTCTGCAAAATAATTTTACGCACAATCTCGAGTTGCATATCAAAAACAGACCATCAGACGAAAAGAAATCAACAACTATGTGAAGACGATATGTAGATGTATATCGCCCGTGTTAAATTATAAACAAAAATACAGGATAACCAATGCATGTTCTTTACCACCCGAGAAATATTTTACGTGATGTTTACAACTTGTGAACAATTTGTAAGTTGTCATTTTTGTGTTTGAGTGCAAAATGGTTTTATAACCTTTACTGAACCCGGCACATTTTCGTTTAATGATAACTCCGCGGTTTTAATTATGTGAATAGTGTTACATGTAGTTACTCTGCGTCATTACCCTTGCCTCCCCCCTTCACCCTTGTGTGTACGAAGCGCAGTGCTCCAAGAGCATCACCGGATACACAGAGAAGACGGCGCAGAGTTACTAACGGAATGCCGCTTAACGCTCACACGTGCTCGTTCTCGGGAACTGATGCCGCTCTTGTCCTTGAACAATCGAATGCCTCCTCACCCTCTGCATGGCGCGAGGCCTGGAGAACCTTCTGGGCCAGGGCAGCTCAGCTATATAAGTCGCGATGTTCCTCTCTGCCGGCAGTCTGGAGTCGTGGACGGCTGTTGGCGCCAGGCGTGGGGTGCCGTCGGCACGAAGGGCGACGACGCAGACATAACGAGTGAAGCCTGCTATCATCGGGAGACTGACCGGCTGGACTGTAGGAAAGTTGCACTCGATGTGTGTGGGGCAGGAGTTCGGAACAATTTTAATGTGTGGCAATGGACATTCTTATCACACGTGAGCAAATAATAACTGAAGATCAAGTGAGTGTAGCTAGTATAAATAACAGTGACAAGGATATTAATCATAACAGAGGTTGGTATTAAATATTGCGCTCACTTAAAAGAATAATTAGTCTTTATAGTAGAACTGGGTAATTTAATGTTGTAAATAATAGCTGCGTATATTTTTATAACATGTAGCAATTTAAAAGATTGAATTTAGCTCTCTTATTTTTATTAAGACCTCCATCCCTAACGAGCTCGGATATGCCTCAGGCGGCTTGGAACCTACTGTGACTGGAGCACAAGTCTTTCGCCAAATTGAAACATTTTTCTTGACAAATTATTTTAACTAAGACTACAGTTTTCATCCGTTTGCAGCGCAAACACGCGATATTTCGTTGTCTTACATCATTTGACTTACGATATACAATTCACTTCCATTTAAATGCTATCGCCTGTGACAACACTTGCTGAAATAGTCTTTTTTTTTAAATAAACTTTCCGATTTTGGAATTCCGTTACGAAAATGTTAAATTATATTAAAATGTGTGTGCATAATGAGTCACAAGTGAAAAAATGTTCAATGACAAATAAATTTGCGTAATACGATGTTCCCGAATGAAAGTAGTTTTTTTGTCAAGTGCGTAGACGTGAAAACGTACTAGCAGTCTACTGTGAAAACTGTCACAGCGAGCGGAATGCAGGGGAGGGGGAAACGGAAGATCCTTGAGAAAACCCACCGGCCAGCGGCATCATCCGGCACGATTCCCACGCGCGAGTGGCAGGTAAGCGCTGAGATCACTGCGCCACCGCGGCGTACTCTCACAACGCGAGTGTATCAGACTGCTAACGCACATCACAACTCCGAGAAGGTGTGTTCTTCACACCTTTGTAAACTGGATTTCATAATCTTAACAACCTTGTAAACTGGATTTCATAAACAATCCAGAACATTTGTGAATACTTGTTCTTTAATAATTTTCTGTCACTTCCTACACAGACGCCAAATCCCTTTTATATTACTCTCAGTGCCTTTACTACTTAAATAATACTCTGATATTTACAATTTTGAAAGCCAACAATTTTTTTTATTATGAGTAATTCAGATATATGTTTCTTATTGCTGGGGTAAATTTTTATCAATCCTTATACGTCGTGTTCAGTAGTGATTCAGATAGTTTTTAATTAATGGTAAAATATTTTCAAAAATGTTGAGAATTTTTGTTTTAAAATATGAAGGCTGCTTGGTGTAAGTCCATTAGCTAACACGAAAAAAAAAAAAATGGAATAATTTTATTTAATAATCTTCTAAACCAGATGTATGTCTGAATTATCAAGTTAGTTTATCACAGTTCTAAGAAGTCCTACAAATATATCATAGATATTTTCTTCAACTGCATTCATCCATGATTACAACATGTAATAAGTGCCATAACGGAAGTGTTACTTAATGAATTCTAAGGATAAAATTGGGTTGCAGTCTGGCCGGGATGTTCCTTGTAATTACTCAGTCTGGTCAAGAGTTATATTTCATGTTACTGCTACAGTATGCACGAACTGGAATAGCCATATCGTGCAAGTTCTACTTCGTTGGGGAAAACACTTTTACACTGAAGCCTTCAACGATAGTTTGTGTCAGTGGAACATAAGACACGATTCAACTCTTACAGACCTAATTAATGTTGAGGACCGTCTATTAAAAAAAAATCTATAGGCCTCTTGGAAGACGCTTGCTACAGGACTTGGCGAGACAGAATAAAATCGAACGAATTATATATTTTCTTTAAGTCATATACGAGTATACTACGATAGCTATAAAATATAAACAAAATTACATATTAAATGATTTTAGTATCATTTCGTTTTTATCGACACGCGTTGCCCTAGACGCCCGTAAATAATTTCGCTATTCCGTGTAACGAGATGCTAAATGTACTTTCGGACGGCATTACGTTAGTACAGTCCTGCGATAGAAAGCTCTTTTTAAGTCTATTTAAATGAGACNAAATGTACTTTCGGACGGCATTACGTTAGTACAGTCCTGCGATAGAAAGCTCTTTTTAAGTCTATTTAAATGAGACATTGTCACTAATATTCGCGAAGATGTGAATTAGAAGCTTCGTGTTTAATGAGTATTAATACATTTAAGGTTTTATATTAAACTTTGTTGGTCAACGAAACACTAAGAAACGTCATTTAAAGCAACTCCGACGCATACTGTTCGATTAAGTTAGTCTCTCAGCAAATCCAGGTGTTAAANAAATGTACTTTCGGACGGCATTACGTTAGTACAGTCCTGCGATAGAAAGCTCTTTTTAAGTCTATTTAAATGAGACGTTGTCACTTATATTCGCGAAGATGTGAATTAGAAGCTTCGTGTTTAATGAGTATTAATACATTTAAGGTTTTATATTAAACTTTGTTGGTCAACGAAACACAAAGAAACGTCATTTAAAGCAACTCCGACGCATACTGTTCGATTAAGTTAGT
The DNA here is from genome assembly GCA_002778355.1 of Clitarchus hookeri. Classification (NCBI taxonomy): domain Eukaryota; kingdom Metazoa; phylum Arthropoda; class Insecta; order Phasmatodea; family Phasmatidae; genus Clitarchus; species Clitarchus hookeri. The sequence continues at coordinate 529,610 of NQII01000970.1, read as the reverse complement.
CTCTCAGCAAATCCAGGTGTTAAACCTGAGCGTATTACCAGTCATATTTGTTTTAGATGACATCAAGGAGAAACTCCTCTTCTACGTTCACGTCTACTGCTTTTGTATTCGTATGTTCGTCCGAACAAAAAAAAACATGAAAAGTTTCCAAACTTGATTCCACAAATGGAACTTTCCCAGCAGGTCCTTGACTCCACATTCCTAGGTTCTTTAGTCCTCAGGTAGCATGTATTCGCTCGCTAGCGCGTTATTTGGGGAAGACGGGATATACCACTCAAGCGCTACTAGGGAGTAAGGGTTCTATTTCCAACTGGAACACAGATATTCGACATTTTCAGTTCAGCCTAGATAGTGGATACCTTAGTGTCTAAAACGTTATCGTGGTTATTTTTACCGTTTATGGGTAAAAAAAGAGGGGGGGGGGAGATTTGTTGGTAATAAGTACAGCAGTAATCGTTAAAAGAATTAAATGAAGCAACTTGAATAATTAGTNAGAGGGGGGGGAGATTTGTTGGTAATAAGTACAGCAGTAATCGTTAAAAGAATTAAATGAAGCAACTTGAATAATTAGTATGATTTCAATTCTAACTCTGGAGCATGCTTTCTCTGGTCCATAGTTAAATTTGTCGAGAATGTTCTTATGCGGCAGAGCGTCTGACTCGAGTTAGAAAGGTAGTGAGCTCGGTGCAGGGTTGCCGAGCTGGGGATCTACCGCCATTTGTATTTTGCTTCGATCTCGTGACTTCAAAACAGACCAGTCTACCGAATCGACTTTTGTCGCTGACTGGACTACCGAAAGTATTATAGATCTGCTAACGGTACAAGTGTTTCTAGTTATTTATAGTTTCCATACGGCTGATTATATATAGACACAGCCTTGTACTACCTCAAGTTTCAACTTATCCGTTATTGTAAGATTTTTTAAAAACTGTAGTTATAAATCTTGAAAAAAAAAAACCCGTCATAAATACAACCATCCTACTAACGAGAATTCATATCTCGCATGTTCGTGTTGAACAAAACTGATTCACCAGAATTGTCTTTCAAAGGACTGTTCTTTATTACTGAGATTATGGGTCATTTGTAATGGGAAATGGGCATACTTGGCTCCACAGTCATCTGAAAAACATGGTTCAGTTCTACTGGACTGCAATCGGCGTGGTTTAACTTATCCTGCTGTCCAACCTGGCTCCAAATGCCAGCGTTCTTTCACATTATTAGCTGTCCCTATTCCTCGGAATTATGGTAACATTTAGAATAGGGTCAGTGCATAAAGGCAAATAAATATTCTTATAAGTCTATATCTATATGTTACAGGCCATCTTTACTGTGCTCCAGTTTTAGATTGTATCTATTTGTTCACTTGCACAGTTGGTTTTATAGAACTACTAGTATTTACAGAAGGTAATAATAGTCTTTGTTATTGAAACCTGTCATCATGCTGTGTTAAAAGTTATATGAGACTACGGCGTCCGCGATATATTCACATGATAGTGAAAGCTGGGTACTGTATATAAATGACAAAAAAATTTTTAACGCTTTAGAGGATTGATTTTTTTGACCATTATTAGAGACAAAATCAGAAACGAAATAATCAGACGAAATTGAGTGATAAATGACATAAATGACAGAATAAAAACTCTGACTAACAAAGACAAGACCTTGGAGTCTACGCAGGATACTAGTAAAACATACTAGCAAAAAATATCCTAACCTGTAAACTTTAAGGGTATAGAAATGTGAGTGGGTCCTATAAGACGAGAGCAGACAAATTTGGAGACGCAACAGATTGACATACTAAAAACGCGGAAGAAGAACAGTTAAAATTGGGCAATGTTCGCTCGCCTAATGGAAGACCTAAAGACGTATTGAACCACAATCATCACTCTTTCTTTATGCAGCAGCATGAAATAAAAGGCCGCCTACAAATGACATCATGACATACGCTAAACAGGACGACTTGCTGCTTGTTAGGGTTTGGTTTAGCTATTACCAAGAAAAAAAATTTTTTGTATGAGTCCTCGTTATCTTCACCCTGCTGTAGACGGGTTTTGCCCCACACATTTTGACATTTACTGGAAAATTTTGGGCAATTTACAATAATCATCCAGCACTTGTATGGTCGAATCTCGTATGGCCGTGGCAAACAGGAAAACTGCATCCAAGAAAGAGAACGACCAGCTAGCAAATGGCCACTTCTCGACAACATCGAGACATATCAAATTTTTTTTATTGGTGTTACTGGTATTTGCTGATGTTTTTCGTAATTTAATTCAGGTATGTGTTCCATATTTGAGATGTAAAGTGTTCGTGTTGCACGACGTACTCTTACTAAACGAATGCAAATCAGAAACTCATTTGTGTTCTTTTTCTAGAAATATAAATAAACGAATGCATTCAGTGCATATGCATAAACTGCAAAATATAATTTATATGATCGTCCAATTATACGAAATTTTAACCCTGTGAGTGCATGTTACAAAGTGAAAATGTCAATACTGATGTGACTGACACTAATATATTGTACATTTTTGTAAAAAAAAAAATTATTATCTACATACTCTGTTAACAGATTTAGTAACTACGTTCACTTGTGTTTCACATATGTTACAGTGAATTTTATACCGCCTCTAAGAGCCACAGTATTAATAATGATTTCTCTTAAAATATTTTATCTTTGGTACAAACTGGCAGCGACTCTTCTTTGCCATTGAAACATTTGTAACAGTTACTTGTGTATCCTGACACAACTCGTTCCAAGTTTTCTAGTTGAGGAACCATCTGCTACTCTTGGGAACATTAGTGTCTCTATGCACTAAGAAATCTGTAATATAGAAGTTGTATTCGTACGAAAAAGTCTCAGCTCCTGATTGAGATGCTGCGTAGAACCTATCTCTGTCATAATCATAGTTGAAGTCTTGGCTGTACGCAGTGGATAAATCCCATTCACACTTCAGTACACCATTTAAGTCATGAAGCACGTTTCTTGTCACGCACAAATGTAAACAACTAAAAATAAATGTCATTCTGCACAACTTCTTAAAGTCGAAAAAGCAGTTACTTCTGACATGCGACTGCACAACACAGCTGCATCTAAAAACTGTAGACATTCGTGAAACCAGTTTCTCATTTGACGCAAACACAAAAAGTCTCATTAGTTAATTATTCTGACACACAAACTTCAAAAACAGCTGCAGACAGCTGTAGAGTAAGGAAAAGTTTGTTGCTTCTGTTTCTTCTGACACATATATTCAAATCATCACTACGATGATTCCCGACGATGCACAATTTCGATATAAGCAGCCGGTACAGCTATAGACAGATCAAAAGAACGTTTTGTTTGTTTTCACAGTAGAAGCAGCAAACCCAGTTCCTTCTGATGTACAGTTGCATATCCAATCGCAGTCAAGTATTGGGCAGTTCCAGCACGGATATCGAACTCCTCGGAACTTTTCACAGCCACAGGAGCAATCCATCGTCATGGACAGCTTCAGTCCATTTGCAAACACATCTGTAGATAGAAGGGAAAGATGCTTCCTGATGATCACGTTCAGATGCAAGTTGGAGTGATTCCTTATTGTGAATAGCCACAAGTCCATTTCCAGACGCAGCTACCAACTTACCTTTGAAGAAGATGAGACAAACGTGAAACCGATATGCCCTGATCCACAATTGTGGACGGTCGTAGAACAGGTTTTCACTGGTCGAGAACTGCAGCGGCAACTGTTTCCCACGAAGCAGCTCAGGCTCTCCGACAATTGTCACTCGAGGCCGCCCGCACAGCTGGAGGAAGCCCGGCTGCTCCTAGTCGTACAGCTCGCGCAGTCGCTCCTTGCGACTCGCCCTCTGCGATAGTCATTTGTTCCTATCGCCAGCTGGACAGAGCTGTCGCAGGGGAATGGTCTCGCCCTGCGCCGAGACCGCTGTGTCGATGGCGGGCTTCGACTGCCTGCAGGTCGAGCGGTACGAAGCTGTCTGCCATTTCGGGCCTTGCTGCCTGCACAGAACACACAACATCGCGAAGTAACTTCTGCACTCGACTTTCAGTCATAGTGTTTATGGCACAGTAGATAGGTACACAGAACACTGTTTATGTTAAAGGATCGGTAGGTACACATTATACTGTTTATGGCACAGCAAGGGTAGGTAGGTACACAGTAGCTAAATAGCATGACGATTCATTTGATGAAAGCACAAATATTCACTTATTGGTTGAGTGATATGTCAGAAGTAACCTTAAACCTATTTTTTACAAAATTCCGTCGGTATATAAATACTAAAATAATGAGACTATTTCGATTATATGTACCTAGATATTCTGAATTCATGTCTAAAGATGCTACAGCAAAGTTATCTCGAGATAATAACACGCTGTTAACCAATTCATTATACACCAGTTGCTCAAATTATGAATTATGCTGTGCATGGATCTCAAACAAACCATAATAATTTCAGATTCCTCGCCACTTAGGTATGGACTGTGAAGATCTATAGCAACCACAGTCATTTAAAGTTGTGGAAAGCCTAGATCCTCAATAACATTTTAAGTTAATTTGCCAGTAGTTCACAGTTCATAATGCATACACTCATGTCCAAAAATCAAGGACAATAGTGAAATTCAATGCAAAGGTTGGAGCACGATGTTATGTACCTGAGCTTTCAGTAAAATTGGTGTAAATTAGACCACAATAAACGTTGTAGACTTAAAGATGATCAGATGTTGTTGGCATGGCTCAACGTCTCGTCAAAGTGAGGTTGTTAGAGACAGAACAAGTAGCTCACACAAACAGGAATGGGGGAAGAATCGGCCATGATATTCACATGGAGTGATTTCAGAAAAACATGGAGAACCGAAATCAAGATAGCCAGACCAGTAATCGAATACAAGTCCTCCCTAATGCGTGTCCAGTGAGTTACCACTTCATCATCTCGCTCGGAACGATCAGATACAGATAGTGTTTAGTGATAAAATAGGCTGAGCAGACTGGGCAATATCTTAAGTTCTTGATGTGCTGTTGGCATGAATTCGATCGCAGTGGATAATAGAGTCCTCTTCTATGATGTTGTGGGAGAAAGAATCTTTGGGCGACAGGAATATGCCAAAACAGGAAGGCAGTGTCCCAAACCCTGCAAGTCTGGCAGAGTTTCATTTATAGGGTCTGGTAGATGTTCCGACAGGGTGGAAACGTCAGCCGATGCAATTAGCTCACAGCATACGACCTTGCTGAGGACTCAAGAGCAGCCACAGGGACATGTTCTGTAAAGAATACCGACACTTGCATTAAATGAGAATTTATGACCAGAGGGTATAAATGAGTGTGTATACTATGACGAGAATGGACGAGCAGGCAGAGATGAGTTCACATAATTGAAGAGGACTATTGCAGATATAGCAGCAGATTGGTTTGGGCAGCATCATGTTAGAATCATGTAAATTCCTCCATATTTTTCATATCATGTGGTCTCTTATTACCAGCAGCACATTTTAGTAAAATGTATGGTGGGCAAAATCTGTTGCAAGTGTCTTCGACTATGTTGTTGAACTAAACTGCTACTGTTTGGAGTTCCTCGTGTTGGTCAAAATGCTTTAACAATTATTAGCCTTAGTTTCACGCATGGGTGTACATACTAAGAGGTACTGTTATTTATTACTGTCCTCCGCCTCTAAAAAGCATCAGTATTCCGGTTTTTCCCCCGAGTTAAAATATTTTTCTAGCATGTTGGATCTGTAACTGCCTTAGAATTCTTTAGGACACTGTGTATGTGTATTTGGAATACAGTTTCTCAAAAATAAATTAGCAAATTTGAGGTTGCCTACCCATGGGTAAATGGGGAAGAAACTTTATAACATAGCACGAGGAGAAATAAAGTGGGGTGTGAACAGTCAACCGACTTAACTCTGTCCTTGTGCAATACAGGTCACCAGCCAGAAGGAGGTTATACGGCAGTGCATCTGTAAAGTTAGTTTTTACTTCAACAACTGATGGGTGTTTTCAGTTTTAAAACCGAAAAAGTTCTAAGTATTCGGAATATTGACTAAACTTGAGTGTTATAGGGACTTTTGTCGTGCAATGTGGCAAGGATTAAGTGTAAAACGGTGTTTGCAATTACAGCCAGTAAAATATAAAATATCATACACAGGGAATAATTTGAAAATTGATTGCTATGTTAAGGACTTCCACGACTAATGCAGATATATGTACATACCTTTAAAATTGTTGGTAAACATGCCCTTTTTGCGTGCATTTTTTACTGTTTGGGTATACTATAAGAATCACAGCATATCTCAGAAGATTATTGAAACATAAAAATATAGTGAAACAGACATGTGTGCGCCACCGATAGAAGAAACCTGACAACTAATACTGATAGTGTAAACAATTTTCTAAAGATTGTCCCAAAAATGTCTTGCACACCAACGAGTGCGTTGTTTATGCGTGGGTCGCACTTAGACTGTATCCCACCGATGAGATGGCAGAAGGTAGGCCAATGGGTGGGGGGAGCGGAAGTTCATGTAAGTGGTAGGTGCAATAGGAGAAGGGGGGAGGGATGAAATGAGCAATTGTTGTCTGGCTACCAGCTGCACTTCTCGTCCTCTTCAGATAAACACCAGGCCACATGATTTTAACACATAGTATAGCAGAGAAAGTTTTACAAGTAATATCATATTTTAATTTTGCGGAGCTTTCCGATTGGACAAGGAGGGATTGTCTGAGGTTTAGACAAAGTAGTACTTCTCACTGCCAAACTCTTCAGAGTTTACATCACCAAAGCTAATGCTTCGGGCAATGCAACTAGGGCTAGTGGCAGGCGCGCGTCTCCCTCGATTGTCGCCTTACCAGAGTCTGGACCAGGTAACGTGACGTTACAGTGAGGAGGCAGGGGCACGCACCTGGTGACCTTGGCCAGCAACTCCGAGTCCTCGAGGTCCGCCTGGCAGTCGGAGAAGTTGAGGTGCTTGATGCCGGCGCCGTTGGTCGCGTACACGTTCACGCCGATGTCGCAGCGGTTGCAGTTGTGCGCCAGCGTCGAGCCTGCACAGGCGCCACACACCCATGTACTACCATACACTGCATACGGGCCACACATGGATCTCTGCGTGTCCCTAGTATTGACTCGCCTACATGGTCGACAGTGATGAACGCGTTTGTTTTTAAATTTTTTTTTTTCAAAAGACCTAACTGTTATATGAATAAAATAATTAGACTAAGTTGAATATATTCTAGTTGCATCAAAACTAGGTCAACGGAAATATAAAAAAATGTTTCAAAATACTTAAGTAAACAGTGTTCTAACCTAAAATCATATGCACGCTTGTTTTGATGGTGTTGTTGGCAAAAACTCAGTCCAGTGTTGGGACACGGAGAGCGGTTACTGCGAAATTGGGGTGCACACTCTACCCCGTATTCCCTCTACATGTGCAACCGAACACGCACTGCGTTACTCGCACCAGACCGTCGAGAACTTCCTCAGAGTCGTCCACTAAAGGTGATGGCGACAACCTGCTCACCGAAGTAAAGGCACGAAATGTACGAGATCCTTAGTGGCATTAAATGTCGCCTCGCCTTCACGTGCAATTTATCCAACTGATGTAAAATCTTACAACATCAATTTTAGTGAAGACCTGTAGCGTGACCATACGCAGAAATATGTTCAAGGTCTCTCGTGGTTTTATAATGTCACGTATAGGGATTTTAAATCTAAAAATGCCATATTATAAGAACGTCTTAGAGGGAGCAGCGATGATCAGAACTGCACGGGAAGGACTGCTATTCTGTTAAAATCATCACACATTAGCATACAAGTAGGCATCCAACTAATTGAAAGATATTTAGTTCAAAAATACTATTAGGTTCATAGTATGAAAGAAGCAGTTTCGTGTGGGTTTTCTGGACTATGATAATTTACAGTTTTCTCTCAACAAAATCGATTGTTAGCTGTTCCGTTATGTATTGGAACATAGAATTAATTTTGTCGTTCCCTGCCGCACTTAGACCAGTCGGGCGCTCCTGCTACGTGAAAATCACAAGAGTAACATGTACTCAAAAGGCAAAGATTTCCATGCCTCAGAAATATTTATAATTTCAGAGTTTTCATATAATATAATTTACTTTTTTGTGAAAAAATAAAAAATTTGTACTTTCCAAAACGGTATTCAGTGCAACACTATTAAAACTATGAATACACCATTACATTTTAGGATCGCCATATTATGTACGAATTTATTAAGTTGTTACCTAATGTTGCAAATTAGTGAAAGAAACATCTCTGGAGTCATATATACCTGAAAAAAGAANAAAAAAAATTGTACTTTCCAAAACGGTATTCAGTGCAACACTATTAAAACTATGAATACACCATTAAATTTTAGGATCGCCATATTATGTACGAATTTATTAAGTTGTTACCTAATGTTGCAAATTAGTGAAAGAAACATCTCTGGAGTCATATATACCTGAAAAAAGAAGTTCGTCTTTCTTCAGGCACAATTATAATTGGCGGAGAAAATAAATGGGAAGGGGGAGTTCATAATAATTAACCACAACTGCATTTCTATAGAGAAATTATGAAAAAAATTACACGACAGAGATACACTTCCTGACAGCGAAAATGCGACACCATGAAGGCGTTAATGCAGTACCATGAAACGTGCAAAGCGGATGTAGGTACGCTTGTTGTACATTAGATTGCCATGTCTGGCAAATCACACGAACCACGCACGTAATATAGACAGAGAACCAGCACGTGGAACCGTCATTCAAAACGTCGTCACGGCCGCGCGAAGTGTGTGGTTTGACTATCATTGTGTCCGGAGAACGAACAAGGCGCTCTGTTGCACATAAGACGCCGTGATAAGCAATTACGTCCAACTTATGAGTTTGCGAGAGGTTAAATCGTTGTTGGCCGTACTGCCGGATCGCCGTTGCGCCGTATTGCGGGAGAAACGCAACGTGACGTCACAACCGCCGGTCGCGTTTGGTGACGGTGGTCCCGTGAAGGAACTGTGCATCGTCGCAGTTGTACCGGAGTCTGGAGAAGGCCGTCAGATCGCGCAGATCGTCGCATCAGACGCCATGCCGTGGCACTCCCACGATTAATGACTGGCGACATTTTCTGAAAAGCGCAGGGCGGTTTGGATAACCTGATGTATCAACGTGGACAGTGTCGCGCCGATTGGCTGGGGCAGGTTTGTTGTCCGGTCGTCCGTTGCGGAGACTACCCCTAACAGAGGGTCATCGTCGTCATCGCTTAGGATGGCGTTGCTCTAGAGCTGCGTGGGGTTACGCAGTGGAACGGTGTGATCCCGTTTCTGTCTCGCCAGTTGTTATAATTGTTTGAGGGTAGCGAAAACGTGGTCATCGGGCGGATTGCCCCACCATTGCAGAGCGTCACGCAGAACCAACGACGCACGGTCGAGGTTTGGGACGTCGTCGGTGCCAACAGCCGCTCACTTCTATTACTCGTTACGGACGCATTCATGGTACGTCGCCATGTTGACAAAGTGATGCGGCGTGTGGCAATACCACATCTGCAGGACGTCCCAAACGCACGTCTCCAACAGGATAACGCCCTCACACATCCAGCTCAGTGCTTCGCAACGTGTGCAGACGATTCCTTGGCTGGCCCGATCTCCCGATCTCTCGCGAACGCAGAGTTTGCGGGACGCGATTCAACGTCGGTTGGATACCCTCCCATCCCCACGAAATGATGATGAATTGTGGACTCGGATCGATAGCAAATGGTCCACGATACCCCAGGACATTATCCGGACACTCGTCGAATCGAAGCCGTGTCGGGTTCAGCCGGGTTCAGCAACCTATCTCCCAATATGGAGGTCCCGCTACTCGTTGAGCAGCCTGTACTTTAAGCCTCTGAAGCCTTTTGGGTACGTGAAAATCAAATAATTTTTTCTGCACCTGTTTGGCTATGTATGAATGCAGTTTGACCTACTTTTGAGTATTCCTTCATGGTGCGGCATTTACTCTGTTTGGTAAGGAATGCAAGTCTTCTGGTATCTTGATATCCTTACAAAGCATAAAATCACCTGCAAGTATATTTTACTAACAGTGATTCGCAGTAAAAGAAAAAAAGATATTTTTAAAAATTGCATTTAAGTGCGGTTAATAAGAAAAAGCGTTTTTTTTTTTTTTTTAACGAAAACATGTTGGAAAACTTTTACTGCCACGCATGTGCAGTATGTTCTGGAATGTCTCTGATACATGCGTACGGCTTTGATGCTCGGCTAGCACTTAAGACTTAGCAGGTGCTGTAAGTCTTGCTTCGATATGGGATGTAACAGAAATCATAGACCGGGGGGATTAACAACTCAGTTCAATTGCAGGCCTCTAGAGCGTCTAATACGTGTACACCTGAAACTTTCAAGGGGTCTGTAGGTACCATTATCCAGAATAAGAATACATCAATATAATATTTTTATATATTTGCCAACTGCAAACGAATTGGAGTGATACCAAGGCATTAGAAATTCGAATCGTGAAGCGTGCCCAGTCCTATCTCGATTACACGCCAAAATATCTGACGCGCTTGTGTATCTTGCTTGGGCTTCCAGTTGAAATTTTGTAGTTTCGAGACACGACCTGGAGGTCGTTAAAAAATAAATAAATTTAGGCTTGTAAGTACGTGATACTGACCTGTTAAATATGACAACCGCGAATAAGTTGTTGAATTTGGTCTATCTAGAAAAAAAAAAACAATGTTCATAGTTAGACAAGCCACAGGAAAATTAAATCGCAAGAAAACATGTAGCGGGTACCACAACCTTCTGGTAGGACATAAAGCGATACAAAACGAAAGGAATATCCCTTGTAACTTCACAAGAAGCGTGGAAAAAACGAAGCAATGAAAAGCCCACAGAACATTTCAAATAGTAGATATATTTTAACTTCTCAAAGTTTAACATACACAGACTTGAAATGATTCTCACATGGAACCGAAAAACATCACCGTGATATCTGATGTACAAAATGTTGGCACAAACACCGAAACCTGATGAAGCAGTATATTGCATCGGGTATAACGAATAAATACTACACGACACAACCCAAAATGGAACATATAAATATTTCCAGTAAAATATAGGGAATAATAAACAACATTACACAAGCGAAAGCTTAAAATGCATACGCCAGACCGACGATACATCTCATTTTATCACGAAAAAACTGATATTAATATTGGTATATTTAAAACATATTAAATTAATGGAGTGAGTAACATAACTGTACCTGTACATAAATATCAAGAAACCTAGTACAAGATTTGTTGCTAATTTTATGTATTCAAAAACCGCAAATTGTACATTTAGTACCGGATCTATATATAAAATTATCAAGATAGATATTAAATTGGCTGTACTTTTCGATGTACTCATGCATTCATTAGTGCATGGTGGTGAGAATTATCGCAAGCGAAGGTAAAACATTATAGTTCAAATTTAATAAAAAATATGGGTAGTTTGAGTGTGTTGTGTTAATAAAAATAACGAAAGGGTTTATCCTTAGGGATTTGTAACTTCCCTCCACTGAAGGTGTTAAAATAGCAGGTTTTATAATTTGCTAAGGAACAACAATATATGATTTAGTTTCTCCATGGTAAACTAAATATTTAGCATGACTTTAAGTAGCTATTTAGGTCCACCCTTTGAGGACCTTTTCTCCTGCAGAACAATGTCCCGAGTTCCAAACAGCGAACACTTAATACAAGGATACATATAAGCTAGCAATGTAAAACCAAAGTATTTAGCAAAAAAGGACTAGCCGAAATTGTTTAAAGCTCCAAGATGACTAATTTCGTGGTGACAAAAGATACCAAATTGAAGCAACTGAAGCATTTCTGGTAACTGCTGCAGTTGCCATAAATTCACTGAATAAGTATAGATGATGCCCTATGAAAAACTTTTATGGCCTCAGAATTAGAAATTGTCAGACCATTTACAAATGATACAATAAAAAGACGACCTATAAACCCGTGAGATTCTCCTCGAAGTTCCTGAAAAACGAAGGAAATGTGCATCACATACAAGCCATGCCTCATTTAGTTTCTGTTGGCTAGTGAAATCTAAAACAAGAAATTCTTTACTGATGCCAGGTTGAAGCCTTTATGCAATTTTACCGCAGTATTGTGAAATGTCTCACAATCTTCCAGAAAACAACATGCGAAGACTTCACAAAAATGGCATCGCATTCACTCCAGTTGGAACAGCGAGCAACTAAATAGCTCGTGCCATGTGAAGCGTTTTATTTCCCCCCCCCCTATTTACAGTAGTAGAAGGCGGAAACTATTTAGACGAATTTCGTGGTAATAAACCAAACAATGTTAGTGATGTGGATGGGACACAGGTGGCAGTGTGTTATAAAGCAGCTATTCGCTGACAGAACATAAACTTAGAGACTAGTTTGAGGGCCGCATGCGGTCGCCTTTACTTCTTGCCGTAAGATAATTGTCTGACGCGAATGAGCACTCCCTTCGGAAACTATCAAGAATATATGGCGGACAACAATCGCTTATACTTAACATTTTCGTTTTTGTAAAAAATAATGAAAATATTTGAGTTTGCAGCAATCAACCCACAGTGCCAACAGAACGATTAAATGTCATAGAATCTAAACTGAAGAATATGAAATACACTATTGTTAGTGAAAATTGCAGAACCCAGAAAGAATGACCCGAATTAATCCAAACTCAGAGGATATGTAGAACACTGTGCCAGCAATAATTTATTACGATTGCAGAGAGATGGCGTACACGTAGGCCCAGCAGCGACCTCTAATGTGTGACCGGAAATGTCAGTGTTACGTCAAGCTCAGTCAGTGAAGAGCTGCCAAACGAAGTAAAAGCAAGTGTCAAAGTGCCAGTATACCTCGTTGACGTCAAAGGGCGCTATATCAGCATGTGAGAGTGAGTTCGAACGGGGCAGAACGATTGGTCTCCGGGAAACGGGTTTTGTCATACCGTGACATTTCGGCTCGTACAGAGCATGCTGCTACGATAGTGATGCGCGTGTGGAACCGGTGGATAGAAGAGGGTCATGCACAGCGACGAGCGGGTACTGGACCCCACAACGTGACCACAGCACGGGATGACCACCATCTTGTCCGCATGGCCACAATGGACCACACAGCCTCGTCCACAGTGTTAGCTCAACGCTGGAGCACTGCAACGGGTGTGGACCTGTCTGCGTCGACTATTCGTCGCCGTCTGCTGCGGGCTTGACTGGTGGCACGCAGCCATTGCGTCGGCTTCCATTGTCCAGAAACCACAGGCGACTCAGACTGCAATGGGCACGTGAACGCCGTCACTGGCGTCGTGAGTGGCAAAATGTAGTGTTTTCGGACGAGTCCCGCTTCAGCCTGTCCTACAGTGATGGCCGCATGTGTTAGACGCTACCGTGGTGACCGCAATCTGGCAGCCTGCATTGTGGAGTGGCATAGTGGACAAATGCCAAGTGTGATGGTTCGGGGCGCCATTGGATATAACATGCAATCTCGACTCCTACGTATTGAGGGCAATCTGAACATTAACCGCTATATGACGGAGGTTTTAGAGCCCGAGTTACTGCCCCTCCTTCAGGCCACTCCACATGCTATATTTCAGTAGGATAATGCCCCGCAACATGGAGCTAGAAATGTGCAAGCCTTCTTTAATGAACGACGGGTACCATTGCTTTCCTGGCCTGCACGTTCGCCTGACATGTTGCCTATCGAACATGTCTGTGATACTGTTGGTCACGGATTTGTTCGCAATGGACCTCCAGCAACCTCTGTTGATGCTGCGGGGACTCGCATAGAAACCGCGTGGAGGGAGATTCTCCAGGAATATATGCACGTTCTCTTTGATTCCATGCCACGACTTTTAGAGGCTCTGATTGCAGTATGTGGGGGCTTCGTACCATACTGAATTCTCAAGGACAGAGATTATTTACAGGTCTGTAATCCCGATCACTTGTGTTTTTTTTTCATGTACCTAAAATGTGGTATAAAGTTCATTTCAATCATATGTATCCTTCTTGGTATTGTATTTTTCACAAACATTCTGTAAAGTGTCTTTGGTTAGTGACGTACCATGGATGGTACGATATTTTTGGGGACGTGACTTTGGTAGACGATTCTGTGAATGTATTTCACAATAAGCTACATAATTATCCAACAGCTTATGAAAGTTTGAATTAACATATGTTTCTGCAATAGAAGTGTATTTGTTTTGCATTTATGTACCCTGGAACTGAACCTACAATTCTTTAGAAATTTACTATGGGAACTGATGAAAGTAACAGTTGCCAAAATATTATCACGTTACTAATAAACCTTTATTTTAAAAAATCTTCTACTAGAGTAAAATGAAATAAAAATAAAAAACAAAAAATCAAATTAAAAATAACAAAAATTAATATTTAGTCGTGAAAATTAATTAATATAAAGTAACGTAATTTCCCAAAGTATAATAACCTGAAACTATCTATTCTTGACTGTGATTTTTAATCATCTTAAATAGTAGGTGGGTTTATGAGCAGTATTTGGCGTTTCAACTCTAATATATACTTACAAACTTAGAAAACCAGCAAATGTTATACTTAGTAAGAACATGTACACGCCCCACACAGAACCATACCCAAAGCACACACAGTATGAGTAAAATAACAAATGTGATTAGTCCTACGTGTAGTATGGTAGCTTGATAAATTCAAACAAAGTTTTACACGATGTCTCACCGAACACTGCGACCTGAAATAATACCGAGACAGAAAAAAATATTGCCAAACCGTTTGTACAGGATTGTTTCCACGTAAGGGACTCGCAAATTGAGATCATAAACATACTTCTGTAAAGTATTTAAGTACCTCCTTAAACACAAATTTATATTTATTTAGATGGAATGTACAAAAGTTTCCCTGCCGCATTATACACTAACACAATGATGAATAGTGGAAGTGGTTGCAGGTTCCTAAACTTAATGCTTGCTGAGATATAACCGACTTCAGTATTGGTAGACTGCGTCGACACTGTGAC
This sequence comes from Clitarchus hookeri, assembly GCA_002778355.1. Taxonomy (NCBI): domain Eukaryota; kingdom Metazoa; phylum Arthropoda; class Insecta; order Phasmatodea; family Phasmatidae; genus Clitarchus; species Clitarchus hookeri. Next base: position 514,584 of record NQII01000970.1, on the reverse strand, counting down.
GCACGTGAACACATGACCTGCAGCTAGTACAGCCACCAAAGAAACAGGCGCCTGTCGTGAACCATGAGCGACAGATAAGGGACATTCGTAGCTCTGGTCGTGTACACAATCAGATGCACCTACAATGGTATTATACCGTGTGAAAAACTGAAGTGTGAACACGAATACGCACGTTCGCGAACATTGTATCGACGGTAGTGTACAGCAAACTGATTGACCAATACGTACTTATGTACATAACAGAATCCACATTGTATTGTATCGTTCGCAGGAGTGTTCCAACTTAAGGGGCTCACAGAACGAGAGGATTACCGCACTCCGGTAAACCATACACACAGACCTTTCAACACAACGTGGTATGTTTTAAATGGAACATGCACGTTTTACTTGCCCTAAGAGAAACGAGGCGCAAAAGTACGGCTAGCAAACTTGGTTGCACATTACTATCTACAGCACGTCGGAGATTGGGATGGTGGTATTGGAGATACAGTCTGTGATGTGTGCATCAGCTGTGAAGGTACGTGGCGGTCAGACACACATTACAGTGCAGTGCTCAAGGTCGTTGGTGTTCCTGCTTAGTCTAATATCTGTGCTAGTACAATACGGCTAACAGTTAGGAGGCGCAGTAACGTACGGTAACGAAGAATAGCTGGACAAGCTCTTGCTGTACGGCGAGTGTCAGAGAAACGCAGTAAGAACGGCGGCAATGTACACGGAACGATACCCTGATCGACGGCGTCCGTAGCCTCGTACAGTCGCCAACATCTGCACTGCTCTAGTAGCGACGGGAATGCTGGGACCCACAAAGGAGTCAACGTAAAACTATTGCAACTAGTGGATGACACGAAGTCGGTGTTCTGGACGCTGCAGCACACAACCCACGTGTGAGTACACGGCGGATTGCACGTGGTGCCAGCGTTAACCGCATTTTACGCCGTCGTACATTTCATCCATACCACTTGTCACCGCATCAAGAGCTGCACGGGCATGATCTCGACAACCGCGTTGCATTCAGTCGCTTTGCACTTCAGCAGCCGCAGGACAATAACTCATTCCTGAGGACTATTTTGTTCACGGACGAAGCGACGTTTACGAATCACGGACACGTGAATTTACGGAACATGCACTACTGGAGCATCGAAAACCCACGCAGACTGCGTCCGATTCACTGTCAACCACAGTAGCATGTGAACGTTTGGTGTGGTATCGTGAACGATCGTATCATAGGCCCGTATTTCCTTTCGGGAACGTTAAACGGAGCACAATACGCATCATTTCTCCGCGACAGTCTATCAGGTCTGCTCGAGGACGTGGGACTGGACACCCGTCCCTCAATGTGGTCCCAGCACGATGGTTCCCCACCCCACTCCGCACGTATGAGCAGAGAGGTACTGAACAACACGNCGTTAAACGGAGCACAATACGCATCATTTCTCCGCGACAGTCTATCAGGTCTGCTCGAGGACGTAGGACTGGACACCCGTCCCTCAATGTGGTCCCAGCACGATCGTTCCCCACCCCACTCCGCACGTATGAGCAGAGAGGTACTGAACAACACGTTTCCAAGTCGGTGGATGGGACGCTGTGGTCGTGTGGCATGGCCAGCTCGCTCCCCTGACCTAACGCAATTAGATTTATTTATTTGGTGCGCATTGAAAGACCAAGTGTATCACGCAGCCCAACAACCATGGAAGATATGCAACAACGTATTTCTGTGGCGTGTCGTACCCTGTCGGGAGAACCACTGCGGCCTGCGAAACGCTCTCTCGTTGAACAGCTACACAAGTGCATAGAGGTAAACGGTGGTCGTTTTGAACATCTCCTAGTGAGCCACCGGAGTTCTTCTCAAAATCCGTATTTTAACGCGCTGAAAAAATTCACCGGATATTTAAAAGATCGTATTCTTAAAATAATTTTTGTAAAGTGCGCGATATTTTAACGAAAAATTACTGCTTTCATAACGCCACTGCGGACTAGTGTTCGCCACAGAAATCAATCAAGTAACATTGAACCAAACAAAAACTGCAACTTAAGTGTTGCTGCATTCTGTCAATGACACTNCATTGAACCAAACAAAAACTGCAACTTAAGTGTTGCTGCATTCTGTCAATGACACTAATCCTTAGTTTGACAACTTTAGTACGAATAAATGAACGAATTTCCGAACTTCTTCAGTGCACTCAAGTCAGGAATACAGTTCACATGTGGAACAGAAATCAGTGGGAGCCTTCATTTCTTAAGTGTCCTTGCAACCAAGTAAAATCTTGAAATTAGTACTCTAATACATGGGAAACCATCCCATACCGCCCAATAACTCCAATTGTAATTCAAGCCACTCGACAAGCACAAAAACTTGGTAACTCGTGTTTTAAATAACCAAAATGAGAAAACGTACCCTTACATAAAAGCAACAGCCAATAAACCACAACCTGGTAAAACAGCATTTGTCAAATGGTTATCCAAATTGCATCATAACAGAGACAAAAATATAACCTTCTTCAGATCTCAACAAAAACTACTGACCAATATCAATACAAACATCGGTATTTTGAAAAAAAAAAAAAAAAAAAAAAAAAAAAAAAACCGGTTGTGTACCAAATATGAGGTATAAACCGCTCTACAGTTTCATTCTACATTACAAAGCATGATTACCAAGGTACAAACAACCACAGACAAATAATTAAAGACTCAGGACTGTGTCTGTCAGACGTATGTTAATAGGTGAAATTTGCCAATCCCTTTTCACAACATCAAAGACCATAAAATTAACACCTGCATAAGTTAAACTAAAAAAAAAAAAAAAAAATCGTCATCTAGAGTTGTTGAACATGTTTGTGATAACAATCATAAAATAATATGGTTGAAATGCTAATGAACTTAGTCTATAAGCACGTGCAAGTCAAACAAAAATATATAAATCAGCATTTATATTCAGCAATGGAGATGTATCCTGTCATACAACACTAACTCTTAAATATGTGGCCAAATGAGGAGGATGAGTGTTCGACTTCTGGCTACACAAGGGGAATGGGCCGGGTCTAATAAAACCGCATGTCTTCGCGTCAGCACATTCGCCTCGGTGTACGTCTTGTTTCCTTCTTGTGTTGTTTCGAAATTGTTTGCATCTGCATGTAGTGTATTTGTTGTTCGTTCGTTTTGCTACTCGTTCAGATTTTTGTCTTATTTGTTTGTAAAAAAAATTACAACAATTATTGTCCATGATGTTTCAAGTGTCTTTTGACAACAAATGATCTCGGTAAATTTTCTGTTTAAGTTGTTATATTGTCCTCTGAGATTCATTCATGTGGCGACGTAGTTCTGCAATAGAAGAGAGAAATATGACTTGTTAAGAACCATGAGAGATCAGGGAAACGGGGTGTAAATATCAGGAAAGCGAAGTAATCAAGTGACACATCAAAGCAGTTGCAAACTATTTCTTTTAGGCTTTTGAATTTAGAGTCGTTTGAACATTCAGTGCTTTCTCGAAATAGAAATACTGTTACGCTTCATCTCGCTCCGCGAAGTAACGTCAGGAAAAACTCACAAGGAGATATACTCTACACTAACAAATTCAAAATAAAAACTCGAATTAACACAATCAGCCGTGGAACAGGAGTGGACAATATCTCTCCTCACCAAGAAATTGAACTCATGTCATCTTGTTAAATCCGGGAGTTCATAAACTCCTGAGCACCACAGCAAGACAGCGCAGCTTTGGGCTGTAATTGACTTAGGTAATGGAAGGGAAGGAATTAAACTTATTTNGAGCACCACAGCAAGACAGCGCAGCTTTGGGCTGTAATTGACTTAGGTAATGGAAGGGAAGGAATTAAACTTATTTATATTAACCAACCCCAACTATGATGTTGATCAGCAAAAAGAGTTTCAAGATTTTTCATAACCATTTTTTTTCCATTGACTATTTCACGTTGTTTTGTCTCGGGAAAGGAAGTTTATTTGTCAAATATAGGCAAATGATCGCCATAATCATATTTTAGTGTGCAATTCTCTTTCACATACTGACTGTCAAAACTTCCTTCTCTCTTATGTTTGGTATCTGAATGGCAGAGAAAATGTATTTTAGGAAACTGCTTTGGCATGAAGAATTTTGGAAACATGTTTCCGTTAATCCTACCAACATGCCTCCTTCCACCCTGAACTTATGCATACATTTTACATAGTCGCTGAATCNACTTATGCATACATTTTACATAGTCGCTGAATCAACGAGATTGGCACTGACTGATGCAACAGTCAGTTTAAAACGAACGATGACTTACACACTCACTGATACAAACCATTTGTACACCTTGTTAAATGTAAAATTTGGTATATTGTAATATCAGTACATAAGTAATTAAGTGCAAACGATTACATTTTTGTGTGGTGGCACATGCAAATAAACTGTACAACTATGCTGCTATCCCTCCTGATGTGGCGTACGGAAACAGGCCTCATAACAGCGCAGGTTATACGGCACGCACGATACTTGCCATGTGTGGTAAATGGCATGCCGAGAAGACGTACGAGACAGCCGTACAAAGAATTGATGGAGTTTGAGAGACACAGTGCTGCGAATGGGCAGGGAGGCCAGCACGCTCGATTGCTAGTCCTTCGGCCGCTCGGACATCACATTCAGACTGTGTCGGAATAGTTGAGACGTGGAGGAGTCCCTACATGGCAGACCGGTTCTGAACTAGCCCTAACAGTCAGTCAGAATGGAGGAACGTTTCACTTGTCCACCATCGAGTGGCATGAGGCAGCTTCATTTAAGTACCGTGTCACTTTCTGAAGCATTTACAGATGTACACCACAGAAAAAGATGCGATCTCGACGACATTTTGGTGTAATTCAACATAGTTTCTTTCGTTTACAGTAGTGTCAGCACAGAGAAAAATTGAATAATATGCACAGAACAACACTTTTGGGGGGGGGGAGGGGGATGGACTACCACCGTGCCAAATTTCGTAAGGAAGCAAGTAAGTCATACAATCCCTTTCTGAAGTCACAGCGACACACGTCTCCTACTACCGGAGCGATTGTCTGAAGAGGCATCATATATCGTCGTTCGCCACTGTTAGTGACGAGGATCACTGGATGCACTGCAATACACTGAATATATCCCGTGGTCGCACATGCTACCACCTTCCATGGTTGNTGACGAGGATCACTGAATGCACTGCAATACACTGAATATATCCCGTGGTCGCACATGCTACCACCTTCCATGGTTGAGTGCCCAGAAGCCAATTTTCAGTTAGATAACGCTCGCCCGCACACAGTCATGCTTTTTAGATGAGTGTTTACATCATGTTCTATCACTTCCATGGCCTGCTAGGTCACCTGATTTGTCGCACCTGGAAGATGTATTGGACTAGATAGAACGTTAGCTGCAATATGGTCGAAGAATTCTTGGTTTGAGCATAATCATCAACAAACTTAGGCATATCTGCCGGAGGATAAACACAGGTATCGTTTTATTCCATGCTCCGTCGTATCTGTCTATGTAATTAGGCAGGAGGGGATTCGACGAGGTATTAATAGTGCCTTATGTGCTGCAGGTAGGCGGAACAACGTTCCAATGAAATGTATTTTAGTCATTTCTTCGTTTGTTTATACAATAAAACAAAAAAAAATATCATTTTAAATCAAATGCTTAATTCATGGTGCAGAAATTGTTATGGAAATCAGCATAAACTAAACTTAACGACAGACACTAGTTATTGGATGAAGATTGAATGGTTCAGTGACCCACACAGTGCAGGTGTGCCGCAAGGTATAATCCAAGTACCGTATATGTTTTCATAAGCTATTTTTGGGGTTTCCTCTGAAATGGCATTTTCTTCTATAGGAGTGAGATTCTCATCAATGAAGAATCGTTACGAACTTAATTTTCCAGTGCGCTTTAAATGTTATACCTAAATCCTAAGTAAAATTTCTTCAATGGGTGTATCTAAGTCTTGATTGTCCTGAAAGGAGTTCAGGGAGCTAGAACTGAAAAACGCTGCAGATGAGATTATGTAGGCTATGGGTGTGCGACTCCTGGGAATGTTAGCTCAGAGGAACTTCTATATGAAGAAAAGCCGATGTGCCGCGATGGAAGTTTTCTTGGAAGATTCCATGCAAGCCTGAATGGTTGCTTGTATGGACGGTTCTACGGAAGGTTTGACCGACTCTTGGCCATTTTCGTGAACGCTTACGTAATGGGCAGTGTACAATTCTCAAAGGAAGGCTTTCTACAAGGTAGAAATTTCGGCCAATCAGAGACTCCTACCACCCCCACACCATGACTGCTAATTTGTAATTTTGTTTGTGTTTCATTTTGAGAAAACAAACGCACTGGTCTTTACTTGCGCGACAGCAAGTATCGTTTGACAGGTTAATCAATAGAAACCTCCATAACGGCTTGCACGCAGGCTTGGATAGCAGGTCTCGTAGAAGCTCCCTCCCAAGCTTGTACAGAGGATTGTATCGTGGTTTCCGCCTACCTGGGTTTGAGGCCGACAAGTGAGGGAGCGATAAGGACGACACTGCCTCGCGCATCAAGCGCGCCATCGCCACTAAGCGCAAGGTTCTAAACTGGCGTGCAGTGTACCTATGGGACTTGCAGCGGTGACCCTATTAGTTGATTGGTGCACTGTCTGTAGGAAGGTTCAGTGCAGATCCCTTGAGTAGTTTTGTACGTANAGTGCCCAGAAGCCAATTTTCAGTTAGATAACGCTCGCCCGCACACAGTCATGCTTTTTAGATGAGTGTTTACATCATGTTCTATCACTTCCATGGCCTGCTAGGTCACCTGATTTGTCGCACCTGGAAGATGTATTGGACTAGATAGAACGTTNGTTCTATCACTTCCATGGCCTGCTAGGTCACCTGATTTGTCGCACCTGGAAGATGTATTGGACTAGATAGAACGTTCGTTAGCTGCAATATGGTCGAAGAATTCTTGGTTTGAGCATAATCATCAACAAACTTAGGCATATCTGCCGGAGGATAAACACAGGTATCGTTTTATTCCATGCTCCGTCGTATCTGTCTATGTAATTAGGCAGGAGGGGATTCTACGAGGTATTAATAGTGCCTTATGTGCTGCAGGTAGGCGGAACAACGTTCCAATGAAATGTATTTTAGTCATTTCTTCGTTTGTTTATACAATAAAACAAAACAAAAAATTATTTTAAATCAAATGCTTAATTCATGGTGCAGAAATTGTTATGGAAATCAGCATAAACTAAACTTAACGACAGACACTAGTTATTGGATGAAGATTGAATGGTTCAGTGACCCACACAGTGCACGTGTGCCGCAAGGTATAATCCAAGTACCGTATATGTTTTCATAAGCTATTTTTGGGGTTTCCTCTGAAATGGCCTTTTCTTCTATAGGAGTGAGATTCTCATTAATGAAGAATCGTTACGAACTTAATTCTCCAGTGCTCTTTAAATGTTATACCTAAATCCTAAGTAAAATTTCTTCAATGGGTGTATCTAAGTCTTGATTGTCCTGAAAGTAGTTCAGGGAGCTAGAACTGAAAAACGCTGCAGATGAGATTATGTAGGCTATGGGTGTGCGACTCCTGGGAATGTTAGCTCAGAGGAACTTCTATATGAAGAAAAGCCGATGTGCCGCGATGGAAGTTTTCTTGGAAGATTCCATGCAAGCCTGAATGGTTGCTTGTATGGACGGTTCTACGGAAGGTTTGACCGACTCTTGGCCATTTTCGTGAACGTTTACGTAATGGGCAGTGTACAATTCTCAAAGGAAGGCTTTCTACAAGGTAGAAATTTCGGCCAATCAGAGAGAGGATGGTGGGGGTGTGGTACTGACGATATTTGTAATTTTGTTTGTGTTTCATTTTGAGAAAACAAACGCACTGCTCTTTACTTGCGCGACAGCAAGTATCGTTTGACAGGTTAATCAATAGAAACCTCCATAACGGCTTGCACGCAGGCTTGGATAGCAGGTCTCGTAGAAGCTCCCTCCCAAGCTTGTACAGAGAATTGTATCGTGGTCTCCGCCTACCTGGGTTTGAGGCCGACAAGCGAGGGAGCGATAAGGACGACACTGCCTCGCGCATCAAGCGCGCCATCGCCACTAAGCGCAAGGTTCTAAACTGGCGTGCAGTGTACCTATGGGACTTGCAGTGGTGACCCTATTAGTTGATTGGTGCACTGTCTGTAGGAAGGTTCAGTGCAGATCCCTTGAGTAGTTTTGTACGTATCTGATGCGTATATCGTGAGCTACAGTGCTTTGAAAAAGCCATTTCTAGGTTTTTTGGAGTACTCTGAAATGGTGTTTCTAATGTGCGTGGCATTTTGAAAGTACTAAACTACCCTCGTCTGAAGTGTGTGTTCTTTTCGTAGAACAGCACGTCGGACACACGTTTAATAGTTTCGTGGGAAAACGTGTATTTCAAACATACTGTAGCGCAGTTGAAGCGCCAGCTAGACGGGAGCCTTAAGCATTATTACGATGTAAGCGGAGAGGGTGACCTATGAGGAAGGGGAAAGAAGGAGGGGGAAAGGAGGTAGGGTAGTGTTGAAGCGTGGTGGCTGGCGGCTTACCCAGCGAGGAGGAGTACGTACGGCGCTGGTCCGCGGTCAGCGACATCTTGCAGGAGCGCTGGAAGGTGAGCAGGCTGCGGCGCGCCGGCCCCAGGAACGGCGCCGTCGAGATGGTGTACAGCACCGGGTTGACGGCGGCATTCAGTGGCAGCACGAACACCGCTATCCACGCGAACACCTGCCACCACACGCTCCCGTCATCTCCAAACGCCCTTTCACACCATGAAATCTTTCTTCAAATTACCTTATATATTTTTATCGAATTCATTTCATTTAATGCTATATGACGTCATATGGACGTCATAATCGCGGCCATTTTCTCTTTCAATTTCTTGAATGTCTTGTTTTCCTTCAAGTTTTTTGTTAAGAAGATATTTTATACATTAATGAATCCAAAATTTTTATTGCCGATCACAGCTTTTCTGACAGTATTAATGGAAATAATCTCATAATCACAGAGCAGTTTGCACACATGTAAAGTCGTTACAAAGGAAGGAAGCATATTTTTCAAAAGTAAAAAGTACAATAATAAGAAGAAAATTTGTTGTGTTTAAACCAATTATTTGCGTATCGTTCGTGAGTCATACACTGAAGAGTAAAAACAACTGGCGTTGGCGTGCGTATGCAAATAACAGAGGAATGGAACCAATCAGAGTAATACGATGCGGTCGGCAGCTAGATCGGTAACTGCTGTTACAATGGAAGGTTATTGAGATCTAAGTGAGTTTTAACGTGGTGTTATAGTCGGCGCACGAGATATGGGACATAGCATCTCCAAGGTAGCGAAATAATTTGGATGTTCGCGTACGACCATTTCACGTGTGTACCGTGAATATCGGGAATCCGGTAAAACATCACATATTCGACATCGCTGCGGCCGGAAAAAGATCGTGAAAGAACAGGACAAACGACGACTGACGAGAATCATTAAACGTGACAGACATGCAACCCTTTCTCAAATTGGCGCAGATTTCAATGCTAGGGCAGCAACAAGTGCCAGCGTGAGAACTATTCAACGGACCATCATTGATATGGGGTTTCGGAGCCGAAGGCCCACTCGTGTACCATTGTTGACTGCACGACACAAAGCTTTACGCCTCGCCTGGGCCCGCCAACACCGCCATTGGACAGTACATAACTGTAAACACGTTGCCTGGTCTGACGAGTCTCGTTTTCAATTGTATCGGGCGGATGGACGTGTACGGGTATGGAGAAATCCTCATGAATCCATGGACCCTACATGTCAACAGGAGACTGTTGAAGCCGGTGGAGGCTCTGTCATGGTATGGNGAGACTGTTGAAGCCGGTGGAGGCTCTGTCATGGTATGGGGCGTGTGCTGTTGGCGTGAAATGGGACCCCTAATACGTCTAGATACGACTCTGACAGGTGACAGATTCATAAGCATCCTGTCCGATCACCTGCACCCATTCATGTCCATTATGCATTCCGATGGACGTGGACAATTCCAGCAGGACAATGCGACACCCCACACGTCGAGAGTTGCTACCGAGTGGCTCCAGGAACACTCTTCTGACTTTAGACACTTCCATTGGCCACCTAAATCACCAGACATGAACATTATTGAGCATATCTGGGATGCCTTGCAACGTGCTGTTCAGAAGAGATCTCCACCGCCTCGCACTCCAATGGATTTGTGGACTGCTCTGCAGGATTCATGGTGTGAAATGCCTCCTGCATACCTTCAGACATTAGTCGAGTCCATGCCACGTCGTCTTGCGGCACTTCTGCGTGCTCGCGGGGGCCCTACACAGTATTAGGCAGGTGTGTCAGTTTTTTTGGCTCTTCAGTTAAGTTGCTTAGCGAACACCTAAGGGGACGCCTAAAGTTGTACCCCCTTATATGTTACACAAGCAGAGTGTGGTAACATTTAAATACTCATATTTACGTAAAGAGTGAGCTAACGTTAGTTGAAGTCACGTGGTTCCGACAGTTAGAGTGGCAAGAAAGCAGACCAGTGTGAGTGCTGGGAAGTTGGTAAGTGCGCACTCTGTCCCGCACGACCTAGTCTATGGGACGTCATGTGGTTGGGTGAGGTCACCTGGGGTGGCACATAGACGCCGCTGAGGGACAGGACGCCCAGCAGGATGATGGGCATCCAGCAGGCGGCGTCCGTCGCCACGATGAGCGTCATGCGGCGCGCCATCGCCGAGTCAGAGGACCGCTGGTCCTTCTTGACGGCATGCTGGGTGGTCCGCGCCACCACGTACATCCACAGGTAGCCCGCCGCGATGATGGCGAACGACGCCATGTTCAGGACTGCAACCAGCAAACACGAACAACGTCAACATGTCCCATTCATCCCTCAGAACTCTAGAGTCTAGAATTGTGGACACATCGCACAGAAAGCATATACATGACCAGGCCTATGCACAAGAAGTAGACACTTAACACAGGGACCATTTTTATGACCGGAACCACACACAAGAAGTGGACACATCACATGCGAAGCATATTTATGACCAGGACCACAGGCAAGGAGTTGACACATCGCACAGGAAGTACATTTATGACCAGGGCTACACACAAGAAATGAACACATCACACAGGAAGCATGCTTATGATCAGGTCCACACTCAAGAAGTAGAAACATCACATAGGAAGCGTATTTATGACCAGGAACACACACAAGAATAAGTAAGGACAACTTATTTTTGTAACAAGAGTTTCTATTTAGTTGTATTTCAGAACACTTAAGCTGAGATCCACTTTCGCCATTGTATGGTTTCAAATGCTACGTGTATTAGATGCCTGCCCGCGAATCACAAAGGTTTGGTACTAGAGAAACCTAATTCCGATTGACTAGTGAAACACCAATACGTCTTCTCATAAAGACGCCTGAAAATTAAGAAAAAAAAAAAAAAAACTGCATGTACCTAAGTCGGAAATTGAAGCATAACTTTCGTTGAACTATTTTTGGCAGAAATTGGGTGTCCGAAACAAGAAGAATTATCACCCAGTGTAGTTAGTGTCTTCTCCAAGGTTGCACTTTACACTGCTAGAAATTCTGTATATTTACGGAAACTTTTACGAAGATGTAGAGATAATTTACAGAAAGGCACTTGGTAATGACGAATAACGGAAATGAGCTCCATAAATATAAAATGCGAAAGCTCTTCGTACTCCTAAGGCTTCGATTTTGAGACACGAACAATGCAGGTGATACCTGAAGAGTATAAAATCCCATCTTTACAATATTACTTCGTGTAAAATGGTAGTAGGTGAGTGCGAATCACTCATGGAGTGTAAATTCGTTGATTGTTGTTCAAATTCCGCTACAGGACAAAACCTTCTGTATACACAGTGAAACACGCACATAACTAAAATGAAAAAAATATATTCGTAACCTTGTTTCATATACCACAAANAAAATATATTCGTAACCTTGTTTCATATACCACAAATATAGCAAGTGCTCTAAGCGCTTTCGTCACTTTCATGTGAAATACATATTTATAAAATACTTCGTGTAAATGTGTGGTAGGTTAATCTTTCAAGTTATTGATAGTTAATGTTTCGATTTTTGTTGAAATCCCACTGCAGGACTAAACATTTAAACTANCTAATCTTTCAAGTTATTGATAGTTAATGTTTCGATTTTTGTTGAAATCCCACTGCAGGACTAAACATTTAAACTATTTTAGTTTCTCTTTTGAGATACATGACGAAAATAATACTATGTTTTTTACCCCTGTTAGTAAACCTGGAATATAAAAAAATCACACACAAACTAGCATGACTAGAAACTAATAGGCACATGCATCATTCCATATAAATTCCGTGGTAGGTGAGTGAATAATGTGTTGGGCTGCCAAAATTATTTTCAGAGTTAAAATACTGCCACGGGACAGAATTTTTAATTTTTTATATTCGTTTTTATACACAGTGAATCACCTACATAAATAAAGTAAAACTTTTTTGTTACCAATTTTTATAAAGAGCAGATAAAAAAACACTTGCAAGTTTGTGGACACGTTCCGTGAATTTACGGAGATTGGTGTGAAATTTGCGGAGAGAATGTTATTGGAAAAAAANGCAAGTTTGTGGACACGTTCCGTGAATTTACGGAGATTGGTGTGAAATTTGCGGAGAGAATGTTATTGGAAAAAAAACTAAAGAGACCGTAATTTAACGCAATTGTATGGATAATTTGTAACCTCTATTTTCCGTAAGTTTACGGNGCAAGTTTGTGGACACGTTCCGTGAATTTACGGAGATTGGTGTGAAATTTGCGGAGAGAATGTTATTGGAAAAAAACTAAAGAGACCGTAATTTAACGCAATTGTATGGATAATTTGTAACCTCTATTTTCCGTAAGTTTACGGNAAAAAAAACTAAAGAGACCGTAATTTAACGCAATTGTATGGATAATTTGTAACCTCTATTTTCCGTAAGTTTACGGACAGTTTTCCTAACAGTGTAGACAGACACATTATTTTCGCCAAAATATCTCGGTATAAGATGAATGACAGCCCAGGTCCACGCCTGTCGTTTTCCTTTGGTTATTGGCCGCATTACTTGATGAGAAGACGTTATAATGTTTGTTTGGTTAATGAGAATAAGGATACACTGTTCCTGAAGATTTGTCACTCACGCGCGGTAACCAAAGAAGCGCATTAGTTAAAGCGACACATTCGCTTAAGTGGATCTCAACTAAATTGTCTTGAAACTCAAATATATACCGGCACTCTTTACAAGAAAATCAGGTGTTCCTACTCTCACATACAATGTGGCCAAGCAGGCAGTTCGTTGGTTGCGAGAAGCCAGTAAGTTGTGACTCATTCAAGTATTGTTATGGCCGGAGTACAACGAAGTCGTAACATCAGCAGACAGAAGCTAAACACCACAAGATCTCATAATATACAGTAACATACAGTACTGTGAAGTGCTGCATGGTACCATGTTAAAACGCGAAATTGTAAGGTTGGCAAAATTAAAATAGGCAATATATATATAAAGAGCTAGTATAAAAGAGTACTCCAACTTTGAAGGTCTATAATATCAAAACCAAACAACCTACAACCTTGATTGACCAATCAAATGAACCGTGGAACCATGAAGTTTTTTTACACCATACATTCATAAATGTTCAATTTGACCACCACGATCGGCCCGAACGACATCTACGCGATAATCAAACTCGTTCCACGCTCTTGTCAGCAAAGTTGTAGGTTGTTTGGTTTTGACATTTTATAGACCTTCAAATGTGGGGTTTTGTTTTTTACCCAGACCTGTATATACACAGAGAGAGTTACTCACAGAGGAAGACGAACACCGAGTATTCCCAGCCACTCGGCTTCTCTGGAGTGATGTGCAGCGCCAGACACACGCCGGACCGGCCGTAGAAGTTCCTGAAACACGCGCCTTCTCTCAGCCAAAAACACTAATAAAACTGTTTATCTATTATTTCCTGTTTATTTTAAACCTCCCAGCTATATGCCATTGGGCATGAAGGTGGGTACCCTACATGGTAAATAAAACTTACAACTAAAAGAGTCGTACACGTTCATCGTATATTTATTTGACTTTCGAAGCCAGGAACGGTTGTTCTGAAGAAACCTTCACAGAACCTTCTTGGTTAGCAACATTCTCCTCGAAATACCAATTATCATGATAATGTCAAAGTATCCGATTCTGTAGTTCCGCTAATAATCGCGACGTTTTTTATTGCTCTGAACGGACGTGTGAAATCCAATCAGCCGATACGATCTCTCATAATTTATAAAAAAACATTTCGTTCTTTCTTCTTGTTATTTCAATTTTTAATTTTTATAATATGAATTCTTATTTTTATTTACCGACTTTCTTGTTGACGATAATATTTCCCCTCCGCACGGTTTGTATTGAAAGCATGATTTTTGATAATGGCCTTAACATTTATTTTTTGTTGAAAAATATTTACTTTTGTAACTAGCTAAGCGTCTCATATATACTTATAGGAACACTCGATATTAGCGATTTGATGTTTTTAACTGCTGCTCATTTAATGCGCATGCCCGCGAATCTCACAGGATTGCAGTGGCGAAGGAACATAATTCTGACTGGCCAATCAAATACCAAGAAATCTTTTCACAAAGAAATATGATGGTCTACAGCCAATGGAAAACTGCAGGACTGCGTAGAACTGTTTTCGCGAAAATCAGGTGCGCTGCAGGAGGCCTGTTTCAGCTAACGTGATACTTGTTTGTACAGGGCCAAAAATATATATTTAGTTATCCCAACAATTATGTTTTGTTGAGTAAATAACGTTTGAAAAATAACAAAATTAAATTTTTTCTCTAACACGATATCCGTTAGAATAAACAAAACATTTGTGTTGAATCAGATTGTCGAAAAATATTTAGTTGAATCAAATGTATATATTTGTTTAGCTGCTCATTTGATAGATAGCCTTCGTTCGAAAATTCAACTCGAGAGTTTGTTAATTTTTTGTGAGAATTAGGATATTAACAATGTTTGTAAACGCATTTATTAATGCCTTATAATGGTAAAAATATCCTAATGAAATAATTTAAACAAGAAACTAAGAATCAAACGTGTTAAACTTTAAATATTTATTTACGCACGTCGTGCAGCATTTAAAATGCATCTATTTAAAAACATGCCATATTTAACAGTAGTGACTTTAGTCGTAGTTGTTAAGGCGCAGCGCTCGGACCCAATGTGCTAGGTTCGGATCCCGACCGGGCCTGCAATAATATATTTTTATATTTATGTATAGAACCAAACAAATCTTTAGTTGCACCAACCGAATTTTAATTTAGAGTGACCAAATAAGAACAGCAAAAATAATTTTGTTTCTACAACAAAATATTTCGTTGCTCCTACACGAATAGTTAATTTTGTTGCGCAAAACAAACTATGTTTTATTCAACAAAACATATTTCTCAGTGTGTATAATTGTAAATAACTGGTGCTTCCGCAATCTTTGCTTGGTGAATGAGACGCCACTATTAATTTTAAAATAATATACGATAACTGTGAAGATGTAGACGAATTGTAGGCGTATTTTTGCTGTCAACCTAGAGCTCGTCCATGTAGACTGAAGTAAAGCCTCGCTCTCCGCTGCACAATTGGAACAAGATAAAGACGGTATTCTCGGCTGAGGTCTATCTGGAACACATATAGCCTATTATCGTATCTACATTTTTTAAATTTTCTAGTAGCTTTATAAAATGCTTTTGTTCGTTACACGTGGTACCCGACCAAGAAACTATCTGTGAAAGACCATCCACGGAGCAGGAATAGAAAATATAATAATATCTGATAAAAGGGTACATTTCACTAAGTGCTGTTTATACTCTTCTGGTTGCGTACATACAAGTTAATTAGAACTGCTGACCTCACTGTGTTATACACACATAAAACATTACAAACATTGCCCATAATAAAGCTGAGTGCACTCAGAAAAGCTGAACTTGAGGACAGCCAATGGCGGTCAGCGTGTTGTTGTAGACGTTGCACTGTACACATATTAGCACAGAGTATTTAAAAATACAGAGGTGAAGAAGCCGCTTATACCGCGAACTCCACCCACACACGCCAATAATATAGTGTCAGTAATCAGCAAAATGTCAGAACGCCATTAAAGTCGATTCGCTGTTTCTTCACACTTTTTGAATCTAACCTTCTAAAAATCACTCCATGTAAGACGTTTTTGGTTGTCCACTCAATATCACCAGCATTTTACACTTGTTTTAACATAAAAGTACCTTAGTTTTGGTTGAATTGTAATTTTATTAATATTTTATCCATTAATTATAATAATTCGTTAAAAAATATATATAAACAGTGAGAAAATTGGTATGATGGTAATGCCTAGTAATAAATAGTTCTTACGCAAAATATTATTACACTCAGTGCGCACGAATGCGGTGCGTTGTTCTTCTGGTGTAATTTTCTAGACTCGGCTAAGCTTTGTTTGCACGAGGTGGAGGAATATCTTGGAAGTAGAACTTTAGCAGGTCTTCAGAAAAATGAGAAGTAAGCGTGAATGGACTACAGCCAATCATTGCCTGGTAACCGAGTCACCAGCCGTCAGCCCGGCCGATACGGAACCTTCCGCAACATGAGGTAGCCAATCAGACACAGGACTCGTTTACAGAGCATCGCGCAGCCCGTCAGAGCATGGGTGCACAAATATCAAAGGAACCGTCACGCCATATAATTCCTGTGTTCTTATATACTCAGTGCCGAGGCTCTGGGAACGGGTCCGATTGGCTACTGTATGCTACGAAAGGCTCCGTACTGGCTGGTCTGCCGGGTGGCGAGTAGGTTACCAGGCGCTGATTGGCGCACGGCGTTCCAACATGTTGCCTGGCAAGTGACGTCATTTTGCCGGCGTGTTCGCATGGAGTTCACGGTACAAGCAGCTGTTTCACCTCTGCATTTTTAAGAAGTAATTTTTTCTACGCCAGACAGCATACAAGCTTGCAGCTAGCTTCCCGTTTGATTTTAATTTGTCTTCTGAAAGTAACACGTCGTATCGTGTGACATTATATCTTGATTCAAGCCAAATTTTTCGTGACTGGTACTTACCTGCTAATTACAACTTTGCAGGTGGCTTGAAATATGCTCGCAGCTAGCCAAGGCCAGCTTACAGCAAGTTTCAAAAATGGCGCTTTCGACAATCCTGACACGCGGAGATGGGTAGATGAAGGTGTTATATTACAACTTGTGAAAATGCCAATATTTTTCTATAAATGATGATGCTATTTAGTACCTATATTTCGCATAGCATCTTTGTGAATCTCAGAAANATGCCAATATTTTTCTATAAATGATGATGCTATTTAGTACCTATATTTCGCATAGCATCTTTGTGAATCTCAGAAACGAAACTATTCTCTTGAGTCGTCAATACGAATGTTTTGAAAAGTTACAATAGATGAACTTTTGACATCAATTCACTCAGAACATTGATTTCAAAACATCACGCCTTCATCCCCTCGTGTCTTGAATCAGCTTTAATCGAGCTTGAATCAAGCTTTCTGACTCACGCGGCAGGCTTGCTGCAAGCTAACAGGATCGATGACGACACGCGATGATGGCAGACGTGCGAGTCCGAGCGGGACGGCAGGTACCTGAAGTAGTCGATGCCGAAGAGCGGCAGTCCGGAGAGGAAGCCGGCGACCAGCCAGCCCGCGGCCATCAGCAGCCGCGTCTTCGTCATCTCCAGTCGCTGCACGCGGAACGGGAAGATGATCACCAGGAACCGGTCCAGCGTGATCACTGCGACCCACAATCACGGCCAGTCAGTCACCTCCAGCTCTCGACGGTGGAGTACACCGGCTTCCTTCTCAGCGCTGCATCTAAAGCTCATTAACACGTAAGACTAGTAGAGACATTACCACGGCTTGCAATGGATATGGAAGAAGTCTGCGTATGTTCCGTAACACTTAAAACATATTGTGCTTAAAAAGTACTTTTTTAAACGTTAAGAGGATTAAGTGCTTATATTTATTTAACAAATAAAAACATTAAATGTATTTGACTTTTGGAAGCCTTAGAAAGCCCGTTTTCATGTAAATTCTTTATTAAGCAAGAAGCTCGTTCACAATAATTACAGCGGATGTACGTATGTAAGAGAATATTTTTACCATCGTTTAGAAATGTTTTAAATGATTAATTTTTATGTATATTTACATCGTTCGTAAAAAAATATAAATTTTGGGGCTGAAATTAGTTTTTACAAATATTTCTTAAACATTAGTACAAGTAGTTTCTTATGTCCAACCATGGCAGTTATTATCATTGCTCGCTTGACAATAGCTTGTTTTCAAAATGAACTTCCTAAGCTTTCATACAGGAAATTGTGATAAAAAATTAGATTGTTTCAATTGATTGTTTTACTTCGAGCAATGAACATTACAGCAAAATATTTTACAATATTACAAAATGTAGGCGTTCTTCTTACATGTACGAACTTTTATGTCAATTTTTCTTGTGTGTGCACTACTTTTTTAAAGAGTTATGCATGTCGTACAGAGGTTGCAGTGTTGAATGGTAAGGAACTTTAAAGGGGATCGATGCCATAATCTTGGATTTATCCAATTTCGCTATTTGTCCCATTTGAAAAGCGTGACAATATTTCACGCATGTGAGACCATAAGAAATAGCTACATAAAAGTGAACGAAGAAGTGTTTATTTCTAATGGGCGATTACAGAATAAGGTGTCATCAACAGTAGTCAAGTCATAACGACTTAGAAACACGTACAAAGCGATGCTCTGTGCTCTATAATGCTGGCTGTGGTCAAAATCCCATAAATACAGTATGGAGGTGACTGAGCTCTCCATTGCCTACGGGGGGCACAGTGGTATAGTGCTTAGGCTACTCGTTGGTTGGAGGGTTTTCTCGAGGATATCCTTTTTTCCCCCGACCGTGCATTCCCACTCTATTCCATACTCGCCTCGTTTCACCTTCATCGGCTCTCAAGACCTCGTTGTTAAGAGCCGCCCAAATCTCTCCACTCCACTCTCCAGTTCCTGTGATGTGGGCGTATACGTACTCGTTCTCTGATTGGCTGCGCGAGGCTCTGGGAGCGGGTCTTAAGGTTTCCTATTAGTAAAGCTGCTGGCTGCCGAGTACGTATACAGGCGCTGATAGCGACATGATGCTGGCCAGTGACGCTGTTTTGGTGTAGGGTGTATTCTGATGTATTGTGTTATTTGTGTTTGATCATCCGTGCCATAAAATACTTCGAGCCAATGGGTGACCAGCATCAAAAGAAGGACCCCATCGTGGGAAGCCCAGTGCAGCTTTGGACAATCTCTTAACTCAGGCAGCATCCAATAGGCATAAACAGTAACTATGGCTCTAGTTCAGCTGTACAGTCTAGTCTAACGAGAAGTTAACCCGCGAAATTTCCCTGTCTGTAGCTGCGGGAAGAAGTAGCGTGGGGCAATCGGTTTGAAATTCCACAGAACGTNAACCCGCGAAATTTCCCTGTCTGTAGCTGCGGGAAGAAGTAGCGTGGGGCAATCGGTTTGAAATTCCACAGAACGTTCTCTTCGGTGGCCGATCCCTTGAGGTTGTACTCGTGATGGCCGTGGATACTCTGCACGATTGAGGATATTATGGAGGAAGACCCCTTCCCAATGACAGGTCGACTCACTGAGCTACGCCAAGGCTCGGGACAGACGTGGGAAGTACTCCAGCCAGACCATTGTCATACTGTACTCAAGAAGACATACTTAGCATGCGATATACGTAGCCTCTCGGTCATTGTACTTTCGTGTTTTTACGTAGCGCTCTTAGCCAGCCGGCCATCCCGCACGACTTAAACCGCCAACTCCAGCTGCCCACGCCCCACGAAATGACCGACGGCAAAACATTGCAACGCCGTTCGCCAATCAACGCCTTGTAACCTACTCGCAAGCCGGCGGCCCAGCCAATAGGGAACGTTTCTCAGCATGCAGTAACCTATCAGATGCAAGGCCCGTTCTCACAACTTCGCGCAGCTAATCAGTGAACTTATACACCCAAATCAGAGTAACCGCAACGCCATTTCGCCTCTGCGTGCTTATCTGCTCTGTGGTTCTGTTGGCATCTAATGTTTTTTTTGTAGTACGCAAAGAACTGCGGATATAAGAAAACACGTACAAAATTCGGAAATTGTATTAAGTAATTTAGCATGGTGCGACAGGTTTTTTATATCGAGCATTGGACATTAGTTACGAGGAGACGTAAATAAAGCCAACCTGGATGGGATTTGTCATTCTTAAGGTCTGCCCAGGTCCCCAAACAGAAAGCAGAATTTGTCATACAGTTAAACTGTTCAATACTTTTGAGTGGTTTCTGTTTACGAATAATATTAATGTTGTTTTTCACATTTAAGTGGTGGTTTCCGTTTTATATTTCCGCCTCAGGTTTGTATTATATCTAAAGTGGAACAAGTGCTTATATAGGCTGTTCATTGTCAACTGGGCACTTTTGAAATCAACAGATGAAATCTGTCTCTGCCGACAACTTCACATATTTTAATGGACACACTGACTGGCAAGTGCCCAGTAAAATTGCTAACGATCGGGGGAAAGTAGTTCCACATCGTAAGATTGCATTTATAGTATTTGGTAACCATGTATGAACACTGAAAGACTTTCTATTTCCTTCTGTTTTTTGTTAAATACATATAAGTATAAGAATTACAACATTTGTAAAATATTTACTTTTTCCAATAATTCCACTGTGTAACTGACAGGCGCACGAATAAAGTGATCGGCGCTATGAAAATGTTAGTTACATGTATACGGGGGAAATGAGCGAATAAAGAGATTTGGGCGGCTCTTAAACATCGAGGTCTTTAGAGGACACGAGGGATAAGTGCGGTGAGTGTGGAGCAGGGGCGGGGGAAACGGGAGATCCCCGAGAAAACCTGCCGACCAGCGGCACCGTCCGGCATGATTCCCACGTGCGAAAATCCAGGGGCGACCCCACCGGGAATCGAACACGATTCGCTTTGGTGGGATGCGTGTAGTCCAACAACTACACCACCGCGGCCCCATATATACAAGGGAAGAGGACGCGTTGTGCATACAAGTTCATTTCAATCAGGGCTTTCAAAAGTGCTCCGTTTACTATGAACAGATTATAAGACTTCATAGTAATTTTCAGGTATGAAACTTTAAGTACAGTATTCTTAAAATATTATGACACCATAAAATGATAGAGTCGCCACTTCCTACAGAGACGAATCGACAAGGTCCGCGGTGGCCCAGCGGTTAGACTGATCGCCTCCTTTCAAGGCGAACCTGTTTCAATCTCCGGCCTGGTCACACCCGGATTTTCGCAAGTGGTAATCGTGCCGTACGATGGCGCTGGTCGGGCGGGTTTTCTTGGGGATCTCCCGTTTCGCCGCCCTTGCATTCCGGTGCTGCTCCATTCTCAACTCATTTCACCCTCATCGGCTCTCAAGACCTCGTTGTTTTAGAGCCCCCACCCCCCTCAAATCACTCTGTTTAACTCAACACGAGTCGACGAGGAAAATATTGCATGCCTTGCGGGTAAAGGTGATTAGATATTCGATGCGCGCATCTAGGCCGCCCTTAGCGCTGCTACGCTTCTAAGCCTCGGACACGAGCCGTGCTCGCGTGCTCGCCTGCGGGTAAGTGACCTGGCGAGTGTAACTTGAGCCTGGATTCGCACATGCACGTGTTCTCGCCGTTGTTTGCCCGACAACGTCCGAACAGTGGGAGCCCCTCCTGCCTCCAGGCACGCCACGGGCCCGCCTGCACCTCACGTCGACTAAACTCCAGCGCGCCTGTAAACCACGCAGCCTGCGAGCTTCCCACACGCACGTGCGTGTGTGCGTGTGTGTGTGCGCGTGTGTGTGTGCTCAGGTCAGAGAAGCGGTCACGCCAGGTGGCCGTGTCCACACGGCATGGGGTCCTCTCGTCCGATGACCTCCGACCGCTATGTTCTTGTAGGACGAAGATCCGTCGTCTGTCGACACACACGCACACACACACACGAATGCGTACCCACACCCATGGCGTGGCAGTTCCTTTGACTTGGTCGTGCCCATTCTCTGATTGGCTGCGCTGGACTCTGGTAACGGGCCTTGCATCTGATTGGTTCTCCATCCTGGAAACGGTTTCCTTTTATGGTCCGTTCACACTGTTACTTCCAAGTTTTTTGAATCCCTGATAAAGTTGTACTTCCGGGATATTCCTCTGCCTCGTGTAAACAAAGCTTAACTAAGTCTAGAAAATTANTTTTTGAATCCCTGATAAAGTTATACTTTCGGGATATTCCTCTGCCGCGTGTATACAAAGCTTAGCTAAGTCTAGAAAATTGCACCAAACGGACAACGCCCCGAATTCGTGCGCAGGCAGTCTGATTATATTTTGCTTACGAACAATTTCCTACTAGGCACTACCAACACACTCGTTTTATCACTATTCTTACTCGTATTAATTATAAACTAAATTGTATAGTTTGTGGATAAAATATAAGTAAAATTTCAATTTAACCAAAAATAAGGTACTTTTAAGTTAACACAAGTAAAAAACGCTTGTGATACACATCATATTTATGAAACAAGGAAACACGTTATGGAGCGATTTTTTTAAACGGTTGATTAAAAAAGTGTAAAGAAACCGGGAATAAACTACAGCTGGGTGGTTGGCCGGCGAGTGGGTTGCCAGGTGCTGATTGGCGAGCGGCGTTCCGACATTTTGCTGGCCAGTGACGCCATTTTGCTGGCGTGTGCGGCTGGAGTTCGCGGCGTGAGAGGCTGTTCCACCTCTGAATTCTTGAGTACTCTGGGGCAGAACCTTCACTTACGGTTACGGCGATGGCAGGAGCAGCACGAGATAAACGAACTGCATTTCGTAATGACCGTCAAGGTGTCTCCGAGACGGGTGCTGCGATGTTTGTGTTCCACAGTACGACGAGTCGGCGAGAAGAGTAGACAGATTTGGACGACTCTTAAAAGCAATATCTTGAGAGCCGATGAGGTTGAAGTGAGGTGAGTGTTGAGTGGCATCGGAAAGCAAGGGTGTGGGGGAAACGGGAGATCCCTGAGAAAACCCGCCGGCCAGTGGCATCGCCCGGCGCGATACCAACGTGCGAAAATCCGGGAGCAGCCGCGACGGGAATCAAATGCGGTCCACCTTGCCGGGAGGTGAGAGGTCTAACTAACGACTACACCACCACACCGCGGCCCACGGGATCGGCGAGAGATCGATAACGAATGGTGCACTCCGCCCGATCCAAAGTATTATGTTGTATGGTTTTTGTTTGCTGTACTGCTTTA
This sequence comes from Clitarchus hookeri, assembly GCA_002778355.1. Lineage (NCBI taxonomy): Eukaryota > Metazoa > Arthropoda > Insecta > Phasmatodea > Phasmatidae > Clitarchus > Clitarchus hookeri. The sequence goes on along the minus strand of NQII01000970.1, from coordinate 491,243 downwards.
ATAATCTAATTGATCAATACGGTAAGGCATTGCCCTGTATTTCTTTATCTGTACTGGGGGTTGCAAAATAGCGAGTGATTATTGGGTTTAGTGGTTTTTATCAGCGCCTTACGGCGATGTGTCGAGCGTAAGTTGTGGTGAGGTGGGGTGGTGTGTAAAAGCGGCAGAGTACAAGGGCGGGGAAACGGGAGAGCCCAAAGAAAACCCCGGCAACGTCTGCCACGTTCTCCACATGCGAAAGTTAGAGTGCACCTGTCGGCAATCGAGCCCGGTTAGCCTTGGTGGAAGGTTTTGGTGGAAGGCGAGAAGTCTGGCTACTTACCACCATGACACCTATAGTGAGTGGCAATGCATTTTAAAATACAGACCTGTATATTTTAGTGTTATTTTTTAAAAAGTTATAACATTAAAAATGTATAATCTATTCAACTCAGACCTCCGTTTCTTCGTGAGCTTGGCCATTCTTAGGCATCTGTTAACACCAAGTGGTGTCTTAACTAGTCAAGCTTTAAATTTGAAAGACTGCTTTGAATAAGTGGCGTTAGAATAACAATTAGTTCAGTTATTTTTGTGCAGGGAATCTCGGATAGAGTATGCATGCAAACTGCGCAGTCACCATACTTTGCCGCAATGTTTAACGGATATTTTTCCACTAGAAGTGCCAAGACCATGTGACTTCAGCGAAAGTTATCGTGATTCTTACATAAACTAGTGCTTTGATATTAGTTAACATATTTGATTAAATAGAAACGCAACTAAGATACAATAAAGTTAAGCACTATATATAATATATATATATAGCTTAATATATATGTGTGTACGTGGGTGCGCGTATGTAAAAAGCGGGAAATAACAGCTTGAACACGTGATTTTGATAGTTCTTATGACATACGAGCCAATGTTGAAGACATGTGCAGGAGACGAAAATCAGTCTACCTTATCTTTAGTCTACGGTTATTTTATACCTTTTTGGCTGGTAAATCAGTGAAATCTTCTTAAGTGCAGTGACTTAAAGCAGTTTAATTATCTGAGAATCCGAGTAAATCACTGTTGAACCTGCGGAATTAGAACAGTGAAATAATGTGTAGGCTTCGGTCGTAAATTTGTCTCTTTATCGGCTTGACATTTGATTAAAAAAAATAAATTAAGGGCCGGATTTTGTGTTACCTGGTGTAGAGTTTAAGGGCAGCAAGTTAACAGCTAACTGACACTGGAGGAAGAATGCAACTATGGAGTCTGTCCAAGAGGTCATTGAACTGTCTGGCTCTAGGTATCGTCTATCAAGAAATTGTGTTTTTCACATGATGAGCTTATGGAGTATTTCATAAAGATTTGGTTACGAGTACAGGAAACTTCATGAATATGTACACGCCTGTGGTAGCGAAAAAGTTAAGTAGAGTGTCACAGACTGTGTGTGCCGAACTTCTGAGTTGGTGCTTGGAGGATGTAGGCAAGTCGTTCCAGTCACAGAATCCAATACAGATAACATCTGCCAGGAAGTTGGTTAACAAACTAAACTGTATACAGGAGGGAAACAACAGTCAATAATTTAAGTCCCTTACAGATAGGAGACTGTCATTCCATTGTTGAGAAAGTACTTCACGTCCACAAACAGCTGCTTCTAGTAATACCGAAATGAAACACATTGCTTATTAGTACCAAGATTTGAGAAAACACTACGTCGACACAATCACAGTCCCAGATTTTTTTCCCTCGTGCCAGCACCTAAAATAATGGATTTAACTACGACTGAAAATGTAATGGATGGGTTAGCAACTGAAACATTATGCATTTACTTAAGAAGTACAGGAAAACTGAAACTGCGTAGTTCAACGTGCTGATTCACAATATAAATTAGTAAGCCACGTGCGTTGTTGGGTTTTCCTTAAACGTTACAATGAACATCTACGATTTATAATTTAAGTAAACGTTCTGTGGTGGTGACCAATCTCATCACGGTAATAAGCGTTGTTGGCGGAAAGCTGTTGTTTGCAGTTGTAATCAAGCGTTGTAAATTATGTGCCAGGGATCGTCAGCCTTGAATAATGATGGAACTAAAATGATTGGTTGCGTTATGTGGGATTAGAAGGGTCACCTGTTCTTCACGAAAAGATTCCACAACGCCTTGAACTTCGAAACACTCGAGGTTCAGGTCCACTTCCGTGGAAGGCCGTGTTGGCCTCAGTGTCTAGACTGCTCACCTCCCGCCAAGTTCGATTCTCGGCGGGATCGATTCTCGCACGTGGGAATCGTGCCGGACGATACCTGCTGGTCGGCGGGTTCCTGTTTCACCCGCAGTAGTGAGTGTGTGTGGGGCTACGGGAACAATGTAACTTATATGAGAGTGTGTGGCTGTGGCTGTGTCAGAGAGTCGCATATTGAAGGTCGCTTCTTCGGCGAACCGGGAACCTGCTATTTCGGCTCGACTCAGAATCGCTCGGCGGTCACGCCCACTAACCCTACAAGCATACCCATCATTTCCTGCGACTTTNCTCTAGTGTCCACCAACAGGTGCGCCACTTACCAATTCTACCTACCGGCCGCCAAGGATACCAGCCCCTTAAATGAGAGTGTGTGGCTGTGGCTGTGTCAGAGAGTCGCATATTGAGGGTCGCTTCTTCGGCGAACCGGGAACCTGCTACTTCGGCTCGACTCAGAATCGCTCGGCGGTCACGCCCACTAACCCTACAAGCATACCCATCATTTCCTGCGACTTTCAGCCATATCGGCGTTACAGGTACAGTGTATGTCAAATCGAAAATCTGTATTAAGTTTTAAAAAAATGTTATTTAAAAAAATTATTTAAAAAGTATATCCATTTTATAATTTGTACAAAAATTGTACATAGAGTATTGCGGAAACATGCAAAAGTCTCTCATTCAATTACTTTATTTCCGGTCTCCTCTCATGAAATCTAATTATTACACGATGTCAGAATTTGCAAATTATTCACTGTCTCAACTGTTTTGAAGGTATAAATATGCTACACAGATTTTGAAAATGTATGCAAGTGTGATTAATCTAAGCCCATCATACGAGTAGCGACCATCTGCAAACGTATTTTATAATAATGCTTCGTACCGGTATCTACCAACACCTTTACAGGCATACTTGGAATGCACGAGGGCAGCTCGGGCGATAGTCTTATCTTCGGCGCTCTTTATGATTATAAATCTGTCAATCGTCCAATATTTTCATCAATCTTTCCATCAATATTTAACAGTATTTCTTTGAATCCCGCAATCTTCCGATTAATGTCGCAATCTTTACATCAATCTCGCAATATTTCCATCGATAATGTGATTATTCTTTCGGCCATTTTCACAATCTTCCCAACAATTCTTCGATCTTTCGTCCAATCTTTCCACCAATCTTCCAATTTTTCGTTTAATCTTTCCATTAATCTCGCTATCTTAACATGTTTGTTTCAAACTTCTGGCCAATATTTCGGCCAATCTAGCAAAAATCCCGTCAGTCTTCCAATATTTTCGCCAATCTTCGAATATTTCTATCAAACTTTCCAAAATCTTTCCATCAATCTTCCAATTTTTCGTAAAATCTTTTGATCAATCTTGCAATATTGACATCAATATTTCAACCAATCTCGAAATAATTCCATCAATTTTTAAATCTTTCGCTCAATATTTCTAAGAATATTTCGCAATCTTTCCATCAATATTTCATTCCTCCTATCAGTTTTTCAATCTTTCGTCAAATATTTCGACTAATCACCAATCCATAATCAATCCATGGGTTTGTCATATGTCTCCCATCCATACATATAATAAAATTCATTCACCAACTGTCTACTCACATTTGTACTTGACAATTGCATTAATTTTTGTATGCAGTCCATTATCCATTTTTATAGCTTAGATCTTCATAAATATGCTATATGTAGTTCTGTACTTTGATAGTCGAGTGCTCGTAGAACCATATTAAAGTTGTGAGCTCTACCACCCCTCGATGCTTGTCCCATGAATTTAGAATCATCCTGTATAAACATTTATTTGAGGAATAAATAGGGCACCCGAAACCGACAAGTACGTTCGCTATTGTCTGTATTGGAAGTGCCTGATTGGCCAGGACATTTTGCTGCGTTTTGTAGCCGCGGCCTTCGGGACTCTGTTGTGTTCTCGCACTTGCAGTCTGAGGGTCACCGCACGAGGCCGAGGGCGTCTCGCGAGGGAGCGAGATTCACGACTTTTTGTTGATTAAATTCCTGGCTGGCTGATAGCCGCCCCGAGGCGGCTAGCATGAGCGCGGGGGTTTGCGGGTTTTCGTTATATTAATTATACTCGCGCAGCCGGGAAGTTGGCCAACATGTCAAGCAGCAGCGCGAAGAAGCTCACTGGATCGCGCGTTGTCGGGACATTGTTAAACATTGATAGGAAAAATAGGTGTTTTTGATGTTTAACTTCACGTGGTAAAGAAACAGTAAGGTTTTTAATTAATCACCGAGGTGACAACAAAGACGTGCATTTCTCGCTGAGAACTAGAAGCCAATGAGGCACAGATAAGTGAACGTCACGCATCCTGCATAATTCTGGTATTCCGTGGGTAAAAATATTTATTTAAGTTTTATAATACACGCACACATGCTGTTGTTCACCACTGGCGCAATTTAAATCAATTTTGTCGAATAATCTGGATGCACTAAATAACTAATGTTACCAAAAATAGCACAAGCAAACTACCACTTTTACAAATTGTAAGTTTGTCAACTCACGTGATGTAAGGGTTTGTTTGGTATTATGCCTCCTATAAATTTCACGCATCGTACAACGCTCTATCATACCCTCCACAAACTGACACAATCTAGGCCAAAAACATTTCTGGATATTTCTGTACAACCTAGGTGTGGTTCGTGCTCTAAATAAACCATTACATACACTATTTCCCAGCTCTTCATATTGCTGAAAACGGCCGTTTTACAATGCCTCATTGTACAATTTACTGATTGAAAACATTCCAAACTAGTATAGGTCCGTGAAGTGAACCTTACAGCAGACTTTGCGCTAATTAAATGATAAGGTAACGGCTTAAAGTCCCATAGTTCCAGCAGTACAACGGGAACACTGCACGCGATTTCAAAACCTTGCATATAGAGGTGCCGGGCGATTGGTACGGTGGTTGGTATCACCCTTGCCGCTCTCTCGCTTCTGCGTCTTGATTGGCCAATACAGCTCCAGATACTCAGGACTCTGCAGTCACAGTTAAGTTGCGTTTAAAATTACATATAATATGCGTTAAGAATTATGCAGTAACCGGTGGTTCTCGCACACGGGATTACATCTTATGAATTTAAGATCCGAAATTAACCTGATAATTTCAAATTTCAGTCAATGAATACTTGCGAAAATCCTGTCCTGTTTATGTTTTTTTTCTAACCTAATATCGCATAACACAACCATAGTTAAGCAGATCGTACTTCAAAGTCGACATTTGATATCAGAGAAGGTTATTTTTGGGAACAAATATAACAGTAAACATGTGCACACACACGCCTTTTTAATATGTTTCATACTTACGTTATTGTAGATAAAAGTCTCCCGCCAACAACACCGACTGCTCTGTTCTGATTGGTCGTCACATCGCATGTTTCCCTTAAGATATAAATACAGACCTGAAAAATTCGCCGTTTTCATTTCGGGACAAGCTAGAATTCAAAACCTCGTACATTTGTATTGCTTATTCTATTGGCCCACCCGTTAGTTTACACCTCCTGGGCAACTCTGAGCCAATAACAAACACACAATAAAATGCGGACCGAATCACCGTCTTCCGGTATTACAACACGCAACCAATGAACAGTGATATTTGCGTTATTTTACACACGACAATGGAGTATAGCCTACAGGTCGTTTAACTCGCGAATTTTTCAGGTCTTTAGATATAAAATATAACTATTTATTTGAACGCTAACGGAAATTTCAACAACGCATTCAACTTGTTAAGTACAGTTGGGAAGCAGTACATACACTGTCACTTCTCCTGCACGCGTTACACCGCATAATCGAACGCTTAGTTTCTGCGTAGTAAGCCGAGCTTCAGTCGACTGCAAGCCGACGTTGAGGCGAGGCTTGGGAGGGATGGGCCACGCACACGCACCTGTGAGAGTGAAGACGGACAGCTCGCTGGAGAAGGTGCTGATGAAGCCGGCGAGCTGGCAGAGGGCGGAGCTGCGCCAGCTGGAGTCGTGGATGAAGTAGACGCCCCGGTAGCAGGCGTCCACCGCGGCGATGATGAGCAGGTACGAGCCCATGAAGAGGTCGCCCACCGCCAGGTTCATGATGAGGAACGAGTGCACCTGCGGTCGACAACACATCCTCTCTCTCTCTCTCCCTCGAGTAGGTACGACAACACACCCTCTTTCTCTCTCTCCCTCGAGCAGGTACGACAACACACCCTCTCTCTCTCTCTCTCTCTCTCTCTCCCTCGAGCAGGTACGAGCCAATGAAGAGGTCGCCCACCGCCAGGTTCATGATGAGGAACGAGTGCACCTGCGACCGACAACACACCCTCTCTCTCTCTCTGCACTCCCGCACCGCGGACGAGCGACGCTCACCTTCGTCTAACGTTTACGTCTGGCGACTGGGGACGTGCAAAATTCGCGTTATCGCACGCCGGCACACTCGACTCCCAGATCACATGCTTAATGTCGATTCACGATGAAAAAAACGTGTACGTAATGAACGTGGAGAGCGGGGAGATCTGGGCGGGTCTTAACATCGAGGTCTGGAGTGCCGATGAGGGTGAAGTGAGGTGAGTATGGAGCAGCACCGGTATGCGAGAGCGGGGGAAAGGGAGATCCTCGAGTAAACCCGTTGACCAGCGGCATCGTCCGGCAAGATTCCCACTTGCGAACGTAAAGGACGTTTACGCATCAGAACGAAAGAAGCTATTTTTACGAAACGGTTCTTGGTTATTGCTTTAGTATCGTGTTGGAACATACTCGACATGTACATGTGTAGGAAATTGAAATATTTTATTTCGTGTTGTGTACGTAATTCCTTAAGCCAATGTAATAAATAAAGGAGAAAAGTAAAATCAGAAGTTTATGAAAGAAAAAAACACCTCTTCGTTTTCGTTTGCTTATTACAAAAATTCGTCTAAGTAGTATGTACTAATTTGTTTATTGTATAATCACTTTTTATTTTATAATACTGACACCTATATAGTAAGTATTGACAGAAACGGATTCAAATGAAATGAAATGTTATTTGCTAATGAACCACTTTTGTGCCAAATTAAAGATGATTCGTATTCGTGTGTGATTGGTTGAATATAAGACGAGTACGTTCACTACGAACCACACGTATTTGTAAAATTTCTATGCAGTCATCTCTTATCTACAAGAAAATAATCGGAACTGGCCTTTACTTTTGACTTTTGCAATTGGCAGACATCTTGTGTGGCTCTTCCGAATGATGCTTTCAGCCATTAGTAAATACTCAAAGATTGAGCAACCAATCTCGAGTAAAGCGATCGCAAAGGATAATGACGCCGTATAGTCGCCAGTAGTAAATTAAATCACGAATATCGCTCAGGTTGGCGTAGGGCAGTGAAGTATAGCAAGGTGCCAAACAATAACGGGAATCTGGCATGTCGCTTGTCATTGAACCAAATTTAATTTGAGACGCACTAGGATTAGTCTNACCAAACAATAACGGGAATCTGGCATGTCGCTTGTCATTGAACCAAATTTAATTTGAGACGCACTAGGATTAGTCTGGGCCTATAAATAAGCACTACACACTTGCGCACTCGAATCGTTTGCAGTCCTGTCAGAAAGAGAATAACTTCACACCAAGGCAGCAGCCAATTAACAAACGACATTGGCTCTGGTATTTGCATGACTATGAAATCTAGCGTGATGCCAAACAACAACGCGAATCTTGTAGGCCCGTACTTATACCTAGAGACCTGAAGATTTCGCTGATTCATCTCGGGACAAGCTAGAATGCAAGACACGTACGTTTATATAATTTCAACCATTGGTCCACACGGTGTTTGACGCCTCCTGGANTGCAAGACACGTACGTTTATATAATTTCAACCATTGGTCCACACGGTGTTTGACGCCTCCTGGAGAACGCTGGCCCCAATCGTTGCCTTCCACTGCTACAGCAGACAACCAATGTGCAGGTGATATCTGCATATTTCTCCATACGACTGTGCCGTCTAGCCTGTAGGTCATTGAACTCGCAAATTTTTCAGGTCTCTGCTTATCCCTCATGAGTAGGGGCACCTGTTTTCCGCAAAAAGATTCCAGGACAAGTTGTGCTCCAAAACATTTAAGTTCAGAACTACTTTGCCGATTGGATAATTTGAATTGTTGTGGGTCTTATATGTCGGCCCGCGAATCACCGACTATCAGTATCGGAGAAACTTAATTCTTATTGACTTACTCATGTAACAGACTCTGTTCGCACAAACACAAGCGTCAAATAACCAAAATAAGGCTTCAAGTGTGCACATAGGATGTTGAAGTCTAGCCTGCGCGTAAATATTTTCGCTATAAACAGGCGGCAATGCTCATGAGATTCAACCACTTCCCGTTATGAGATAGCCCTAAGTTAGACTCCACAGCGTTCTACATGCTCGAGCAGAAGCCACTTGCTCATAAGCTGCGGCTCAAGACACAACTCAGTCTGACTAAGTGACATATTTCGAACATACGCCATTGCTTCACTACGTCATCACCAAGTCTGAGACGCGAAACAAGCCCGGAAAACGAGCCGGGAGTAGCTGTAGTCAATATACAGGATGATTCTAAAATCATGGGACAAACATTGAGGGGTGGTAGAGCTCACTAAAACAAACAATTATTGTATAGGAATAAATGAGCGGGAGTGACGCGTTGAGGCACAAACACAAAAACATAACACATTAACGGAAACATAGAATGTTCATTAGCAGCGTACGTAACGAGTGATTCCGTACAGAAAATGTTAAAACAGTTGCTGAAAATGCATCCACCAACAGTCACGCATGCTTGGCGACCTCTGCATATGGCGTGATTGGCTGACAATGGTGGCGTGCGAGAAATACCCGGCGTATTTGAATCTGTTCGCCAATAACTCCACCGACGCTACCAAGCTTGCATTACTGTCAGTGGTAGCAATTTTGAGCAATTATTGTAAACATTGCTGTAAAAAGGCATTTAGCGGAGACGTTGTAAATAAACAATGTGTTGCATTTCATGTGTTATTTTTGTGTTTGTGCCTCAACGCGTCACTCCCGCCCATATATTCCTATACAATAATTGTTTGTTTTAGCGAGATATACCACCCCGCAATGTTGGTCCCATGATTTTAGAATCATCCTGTATATATATTAAAAGAGAAATACATTGTATGATAAAACGAATGTGAAACAACCATCGCACGAAGACAATAACCTATAAGAACCAATCTTACGTGCGCGGACAATAAGGACAGAGTTTGAATGTCATTGACTTTGCAAGAAGAAGGAGGTATAGACCATATATACGACCTTCAGGTCGGGAAGAAGGGGATCCAGAAGGAGGCTCTGCTTTGACTAGATCCTGTGTAGAGTTCGGTACCAAGGGCCCATCTAGCACACTAACAATAGCAATGATATCTAAATATCATTACAAGACTACACGACGAAACGTACCCCGAGGGCTGCCCCGGGACTAGGGACTCACCGACATAGTATACGCGAGATTAATTAGCACACTTGAACACAACACGCCAACGTGTTAGGCAGACATCACGACGCTGACATTCGCTCTAGCCATGCNCCCCGCCGAACACAAAAACACGTAATTTTACTTTGAAATAGGCAACACCAACAAACAGCCTTAATGCGAGTCCGGCGCCCAACTAAACACAGTTACACGGCACCCCACCGACGACCCAATCATTTGAGTATGTGTCGGGGTGCATTTGTTTTACAAACACCCTGTGAGTTGTGGGAGTCAAGGCTTCTGGTCTCACTACACCAAGGCCATTCGGTGGCGTATGAGGGTTCGGTGGTGGCAGTTTTCACTTTTAGTCCGCCCGAAGACGAGAGCAGATGTCAGGTTCCGAACCGTCGCGACAAGATCGTCTAAGAAAACCTACTGTGCTCTTCGGCGTCGTCATCACTGTGTCGTCTAACGTTGCGGCTGTTACTTCATCTTTGTGTCATTCTGTCTTGTGCAATAATTTTTTTGTCTTCGTCTCTGTGCTCGTCTGTGCTATCTTAATTTGGGTGATCTTTGGTTTTTACAGTTTTTCGTTTGATAATTCGTTCTGCAATACTTTTTGTTTTTTTGTTTTTCAATTGTGTTATTTATCTGACAAAATTCCTCGTGGCATTAATTATACGTGTTGTTTATATATTTTGACTACAGATACTTCGGCTCGTTTTTCGGTTTTTTCCCCGTGTCTTAGACTTGGTTTTCTGTGATATACGTTCAAAAGATTTCACTTAATCATTCACCCCCACTGCAAGAATCTTTGAGACAACCTGAGAACTCATTATGCTGTTCGGCCCGGCCACACGGAACATAGCTATCAGATTGCTGAGTGTTTACTATTGGTTGCGAGTCCTGCAGGGCGTGTTGCATGAGCCGAGGTCCAGTGACTCACGTGGAACTAACACGGACTCGTATGCCGTCTATCTTTGTTNCAGGGCGTGTTGCATGAGCCGAGGTCCAGTGACTCACGTGGAACTAACACGGACTCGTATGCCGTCTATCTTTGTTACCGAATTATAACGCGAAACTACATGGCCTCTACTCGTACCACTGACTCGCTATTCGCCTGCAGAGCTGTCAACAAATGTGACGTCGATGTCTGTTCTTCATTCATTTCTCCATGGACTCACGTTTTAAGATGCAAATTTTGCGTGATTTCAATGTATCTTACATTTGGTTTGCGATTAACCCATTAACCCTTTCAAACCCCAAATCAGTTTATGACTTCAAGTGTCGCAAACAAAAGAATATGGTTGTGTGCTGTTCTTAAGCCTACACAGTAATTGTTTCTTCATCACAACCAATAAGATGTAAGATTTTTTTTTTTCGGCTTTGGTGACAAGAACCAAACATCTTGCAATCGCGCGATTCGCGAATCTGGTAACCGGAAGGAAGATCTTTAGTCTCTGAGCCTCGTCGTATGCGATTGCGACCAAAAGTATTCTTCTTCATTGTTTAGTACATGACTGTGCAACCCGGGTCTGAGTGCGACATGGTACATAATTTTTAATTTCGAATGTTGCAAAAGAAGGAACGTTTGTTCTGGCCAGCACGTATACACACCCGACAATAACTCACGTAAAGTAGCTAATGAGAGGAATCACTGTAGTTGTGTTGCACAGTTAGCAGCCAGTTGCAAAGTGTCGACGTGTCAGCGGCGGCCTATATTTAGTATTACCAGCAGGATAGTTATGTTCGTGTGTTGGTACTGGTCTCATACTGCGTACAGCACCGGTAATTATCACACCGGTAATTATCTTACCTGCTCTGCAGCTGCCGAGCATTAACGAGTTTACTAGGCATCATGTGTAAAGGGTAAATACAGCATTCTGAAACCGACCTTTCGAAACAACTCTCCGTAGCTGATTACTCTTCGCTGTGTTTAAACGGGCACACTCGCTGCATTGCGCCCAGTACAGTTGGTAGCGATTTACGACGGGAAGTTACATATCTTTACGTCGTATTAAAATCGTAATGCAGTAATTTCTTGACAGTGAAATAATTTCTTTGTTTCCTGTTTGATTTATGTTTACCAAGTAAGAACATATGCATTTGTTAGAATTTCACAATTCCTCTTGAGCGGCGTGTGGATAAAGTCATCGTGTCAATGAGTACGGTAATATTGCGTATGAAGGAAATGTACAAAATTGAGAGAAGAATATGTTGTAGGCTCTGATCTCAGAAAGAACGCACTTAGTCACCATCGCCACTATCGGAAAAAAGTTGCGAGCAAAGTATAAATATGACGGTAGTGTGCGCGGCAAGGGAGATGTGAGCGTCTTCTGTGTGAGTAATATGACTTACGAAAGTTTCTGCACTCTCATCCATAAGTGGTTAATGCGCTAATGCGGGTAACACCGAGCACGTGGCACGTTGTTCACTGCCTGCGAGAAGCACGCTCGACGCAGTTACAGAGCAAAACCAAAAGTTACATGCTTGCAACTCTTGAGCTCATAAATTAATTCGGGGCCGAATGACTTAACAGTCAACTACACGCATGGTTACATTAAAGTTTAGCTATACGTAGGACATTGTCATTTGAAAAACAAGTTCAAATATACACATAGCATCAAACATTGTTAAAATCGCGTTATTTCTTTAAATCACGGCAGCAAAAAAGCAGTTCGACGTTAGGGCTCGAAAGTTAGTTACTGTGCAGCTGGCATGCGTACTCTACACCATATCCCTTCTTTGCTCTGCGGGGCTGCAGTGGCGTAGTGGACAGACTACTCGCCTTCCACCTAGGCGAACAGGGTTCAATTCCCGGTGGGTCCACCCCCGTATTTTCGTACGTGGTAATCGTGCCGGACGATGCCTCGAAGATCTCCCGTTTCCCCTGCCCCTACATTCCGGAGCTGCTCCATTTTCCCCTCCCTTCAGCATCATCCGCTCTCAAGACCTCGATGTTAAGAGCCGTCCAAATCTCTCCACTGCACTCCACTATATGCTCTGCGTTGAGATAAAGATCTCTTTAAGCCAATAAAATACTTCTCTGGAAACGGCCAAAGCAAACTACAAGAGGTAAGCGTCGGCTCTAAAGCACTTGAGAATACAGAGGCGAGACAGCTGCTTATAACGCGAAATTCAGTCGCACACGCCAGCAACATGTTGGAATGCCGCTCGCCAATCAGCACCTGGCAACCCACTCACCAGGCAGCCGGTAGCCCAGCCAATAAGGAACATTTCGCAGCACGCAGTAGCCAGTCAGACGCAGATCCCTATGTCTCGTGCATACAGTCAATCAGAGCATGGGTGCGCCCACATCGAAGGTACTGCCACGTCATTTCATTTCCGCGCATTTATCTACTCTGTGACCGGGTAACAGCAGATGCAGCCTTTGTACCAATGAAGATTTTTGTCCAGGGACCAGAAAATTCCTGTCTTTTCGAGAATTGTTTTATCAAGGTTTTAATATAATTATTAATCATTAATAAATGCACTAAAAAACACACTTACTGTCCTAATTTCCACAAAAACTATAAACAAACACCCGAGTTGTCTTTTCGAACGAAGGCAAGCAAACGAGTGGCCAAAAAATTATATACAGTTGATTGAACTAAATATTTTGTTGGCAGTATAATTTATTTTGGCCCAACAATGAGGGTTTGTTTATTTAAGCGTGTATTTTGCCATTCGAACAAAATTAATTTGGCTGCTTTTCAAGTTTTGCTTACCGAACAAGATTTTGTTGTTGGGCAACTAAATATATTTGTTGGCCCTATACAAACAGGTGTTTTGTTGGCTGGAACAAAGCTTTCTCTCAGAGATAGAGTAGAGTGCGGAGTGTCCCCGCCGTGAGAGCGCGCGTACCTGGTTGGCGTGCTTGAAGCGCAGCCGCCAGCCGATGACGAGTATGTTCCCCGCCGTGGCGACGACGCCCAGCACCCAGATGCAGACGCGAAGCACCAGGTTCGACATGAGGTCCTCGCACGACGAGAACTCGTCCGCCGGGGGCAGGCACACCGCCACGTGCCTCGCCAGGCAGCAGAACCGGAACTCGTCCGTGACCCTGCGGCACACGCGACCTCCTCACACTCTGCGCCGCTCCGGCAGAGGAGACCAACAAGTTGACACACCACTGACTGTAGTTAGGGCCAGTGACTTTTCGCGTAAAAATCGAAGCACGCAGTAGACTTCAATACTATAAACACACCTCAGCTGTTGTTATACCTCCCATTGGATGCTGGTGCCGTGTCNCCATTGGCTGCTGGTGCCGTTTCCGTCTTTGACCAAGCCACTCAGGACTAAGTAACTCGGGCACTGAACCGTCCTGATTCGTGCGAAAACTGTTTACACGGGCTAGAACGCTTTTCAGCCAATCGAAGAAGCTGTAAAACCCTACAGTGCTTTGGACTGTATCTTGTCTCGAAATCTTTTCGCGTAATATCACTGCCCCTAACTATAGTCTACTCATCGGTCACTCCCAACTTGTCTGAAGCCCAGCTTAAGTTCTACTTCCCTGCCCTGTGCACACGAAGCTCAATCAAGTATACAGGGTGATTCTAAAATCATGTGACAAACATTGAGGGGTGGTAGAGCTCACTAAAAGAAACCATTACTCTATTGGAATATATGGGCGGAAGTGACGCGTTGAGGCACGAACACAAAAACACAACACCTTAACGGAAACATAAAATGTTCGTTAGAACCATACTTAACGAGTGATTCCGTACATAAAATGTTAAAACAGTTGCTGGAAATGCATCCACTAACAGTCACGCATGCTTGGCGACCTCTGCATATGGCGTGATTGGCTGACAATGGTGGCGTTGCTCTAAATACCCGGCGTATTTGAATCTGTTCGCCAATCACTCCACCGACGCTACCAAGCTTGCATTACTGTTGGTGGTANGATGATTCTAAAATAATGTGACAAACATTGAGGGGTGGTAGAGCTCACTAAAAGAAACCATTACTCTATTGGAATATATGGGCGGAAGTGACGCGTTGAGGCACGAACACAAAAACACAACACATTAACGGAAACATAAAATGTTCGTTAGCACCATACTTAACGAGTGATTCCGTACATAAAATGTTAAAACAGTTGCTGGAAATGCATCCACCAACAGTCACGCATGCTTGGCGACCTCTACATATGGCGTGATTGGCTGACAATGGTGGCGTGCGTGAAATACCCGGCGTATTTGAATCTGTTCGCCAATCACTCCACCGACGCTACCAAGCTTGCATTACTGTTGGTGGTAGCAATTATAATAAACATTGCTGTAAAAAGGCATTTAGCGGCGACGTTGTAAATAAACACTGTGTTGCATTTCATGTGTTTTGTTTTTGTGTTTGTGCCTCAACGCGTCACTCCCGCCCATATATTCCTATACAATAATTGTTTGTTTTAGTGAGCTCTACCCCCCCTCAGTGTTTTTCCAATGATTTTAGAATCACCCTGTAGAATATTACACCAAAACGACAACGCACTGCATTCGTGCGCTCTCAATGGAATAATATCTTGCGTAAGAACTACTTCGTGCTAATACCAACACGCCTCTTTTGTCACTGCTTTTATTCATATTAACTTTAAACGAAATGTTTTATTTTAAAGATGCTATATAGGTAAAAAGAATTAACTCAAAATAACTTACTTTTACGTTAACATACGTATAAATGGCCTTTGTTATGTGACGCATTTAGGAAACGACCAAAAACGTCATACATGGGGTGATTTTTCAAAAGTTTGATTCAAAAAATGCGAAGAAAAAGTGAACGCACTACATGCGAATTTCCCAACCTCTATTCGTTTGACAGACTGAAGCTTAATTTGACTGATTTTCGTCTTCATCACANTGTCACTGCTTTTATTCATATTAACTTTAAACGAAATGTTTTATTTTAAAGATGCTATATAGGTAAAAAGAATTAACTCAAAATAACTTAGTTTTACGTTAACATACGTATAAATGGCCTTTGTTATGTGACGCATTTAGGAAACGACCAAAACCGTCATATACGTGGGGTGATTTTTCAAAAGTTTGATTCAAAAAATGCGAAGAAAAAGTGAACGTACTACATGCGAATTTCCCAACCTCTATTCGTTTGACAGACTGAAGCTGAATTTGACTGATTTTCGTCTTCATCACAGGACTCCAGCACTTATTCACAAATATCCAATGTAGCTGTCAAACCCACGTGTTTTCTAACACTGACGAATCTTGTTTACGTTTAATGCGCCAACAGACACACTACAGAAGAAGTATGGTATATTAGCGTGAATTGAATACACCCCAGTTGCATACAAATTTTCCAGATGGAAGTTACATTTCAGAACACGTGTTGACGTGATCGCTAAGTCGACGTTAGACAAAACCACGTAATTCTGACAGTTACAGGGTTTGATATTGGGACTCGGAAGTTGTTCAAAAGGCAGCTGGCATGCGAACTATACCTTAAATTCTCTCTGCAGTTCTCGTGTGGCTTAATTCTGTGTTGCTGAGTAAATAATGAAAACCAGGAGAATGAGTTATATCTGTTCAACAGTCAGTGTAAAAATGAGTTATGTTTGAATACCTAAAAGGATTACGAAGTTTAGCATGGTACTGTTTAATAACGGGAAATCATTAGNTCGAAGTTACATTTCAGAACACGTGTTGACGTGATCGCTAAGTCGACGTTAGACAAAACCACGTAATTCTGACAGTTACAGGGTTTGATATTGGGACTCGGAAGTTGTTGAAAAGGCAGCTGGCATGCGAACTATACCTTAAATTCTCTCTGCAGTTCTCGTGTGGCTTAATTCTGTGTTGCTGAGTAAATAATGAAAACCAGGAGAATGAGTTATATCTGTTCAACAGTCAGCGTAAAAATGAGTTATGTTTGAATACCTAAAAGGATTACGAAGTTTAGCATGGTACTGTTTAATAACGGGAAATCATTAGGTCTCTAATTATAAAATCATAACTATACTGGAAGATATTATTAAAATAATCCTTACGATATTTTGTTTTTCGAAAACGTATAACTACAGTAGCAAATAATACTTCCATAAAAAAATATTTACGTCTGAAACAGGCAAATTTAATTGAAATAAACTGTAATTGCTAGGAACACCCGTTTTTCGCTAAAATATTTTCGGCCCATTTGTATTTAAAAACACTTTAGCTCAGATCAAATTCCGTTATTGGGTCATTTTAACTATACGCGTCTTAATTGCGTACCTGCGAATCACGTGTGTTCAGTACCAAAGTAATGTAATTCCTATTGGCCAGTCATTACCAAGAGGANACTATACTGGAAGATATTATTAAAATAATCCTTACGATATTTTGTTTTTCGAAACCGTATAACTACAGTAGCAAATAATACTTCCATAAAAAAATATTTACGTCTGAAATAGGCAAATTTAATTGAAATAAACTGTAATTGCTAGGAACACCCGTTTTTCGCTAAAAGATTTTCAGCCCATTTGTATTTAAAAACACTTCAGCTCAGATCAAATTCCGTTATTGGGTCATTTTAACTATACGCGTCTTAATTGCGTACCTGCGAATCACGTATGTTCAGTACCAAAGTAATGTAATTCCGATTGGCCAGTCATTACCAAGAGGACTTTTCGCAAATGCACGTGGGCAATATTCATAGGAAAATTGCACGTTCGCATGCATAATACGGACATCTTGCCGGCATGTAACTATTTTTGCCAAAAGCATGTGCCCCAGTGATTGAGGTATTGTCGAATAGGACTTATATCTATTTATAGTCAGTCAGTCACGAACCTTAAACCTAACAGTAAGCGTGTCGGTGTGTGGCGGGCCAATAGGACTGNTTCAGTACCAAAGTAATGTAATTCCTATTGGCCAGTCATTACCAAGAGGACTTTTCGCAAATGCACGTGGGCAATATTCATAGGAAAATTTCACGTTCGCATGCAGAAAACGGACATCTTGCCGGCATGAAACTATTTTTGCCAAAAGCATGTGCCCCAGTGATTGAGGTATTGTCGAATAGGACTTATATCTACTTATAGTCAGTCAGTCACGAACCTTAAACCTAACAGTAAGCGTGTCGGTGTGTGGCGGGCCAATAGGACTGAAAGACCAGAAAACCGGTTGTTCATTCTGTGGTGGATACAAAATAGTCTCTTACAACTTGTGTTGATTGTCTGTGAATATGTCCCGAAAAATGACTCTGTTTAATTTCTTACTTTTTGTGCACGCCATTGAGGATAACTGAACGTGTGAAATATATTGACATGGATTTTTGCTGTGCTTACAGTTTCTCCAGCCGAGAAGCACTTCTGAACACGTTGCTGCTANTTTGAAAGACCAGAAAACCGGTTGTTCATTCTGTGGTGGATACAAAATAGTCTCTTACAACTTGTGTTGATTGTCTGTGAATATGTCCCGAAAATTGACTCTGTTTAGTTTCTTACTTTTTTTGCACATCATTGAGGATAACTGAACGTGGGAAATATATTGACATGGATTTTTGCTGTGCTTACAGTTTCTCCAGCCGAGAAGCACTTCTGAACACGTTGCTGCTAATGACCTTGATAGAGTTGCTTCTCAGATCTCTGAAAAAAAAAAAAAGGAAAAGGAAATATACTAAACATGTTTCGTTAATTTTTGTGACCACTATTGTACGTAATACATACTAAAGTTAGTGTTGCCGTATATAAAAATTTGCCAATTCCACAGTTGGTGACCAAAATTTACCAGTAGTGCCTTCTACCTGGCTGCATGGTATGCTAAAGCATTCTCAATAATAACTGCCGTGGTTTAGACATCAGTTAGCGAATATTTCATGCACTTAAATTACCACAATACCATAGTTTCGCCACAGCTGCAATAATACAGAGGCAAAGCAACCACCTATAACGCCAATATTTATTGCACTTAAATGACCACAATACCATAGTTTCGCCACAGCTGCAATAATACAGAGGCAAAGCAACCACCTATAACGCCAATATTTATTGCACTTAAATGACCACAATACCATAGTTTCGCCACAGCTGCAATAATACAGAGGCAAAGCAACCACCTATAACGCCAATCACAGTAACGCACGCCAGAAAAATGGCGCCACTGGCAAACCAAATGTTGGAACGCCGTTCACAAATCAGCGCCTACTAACTTACTAGCCAGCCTGCAGCCTAGCCAATAGGGAATCTTCCACAGCGTGCAGTAGTCGGCTAGACACGAGGCCTGTTCGCAGAACCTCGCGGAGCCAATAGGAAAATGGGTACGCCCACATCGATAAAATCACCAAGACATTTCGTCTCTATGTACATACGTACTGCGTGGTGTCCCCCAAAATAGATAAGTATATAGAATAGAATTTGCGTTTCAGTTTCTTTCACGCAAGTGTCCCGGGTCGCTGGGTCTTGCTGGACAGTGGCGCCATATTGCTGGCAAGTGCGGCTGGAGCTCTCTATGCACTTCAACCAGTGGCGTGTGGCGAGCTTTTGCAAGGTAAGCTGGTTTTAGCTCTGTGCTGTACCGTTGCTTGCTAGTTTACGCTTCCACCACTAAAGAGCAGCTCGGCGGCTGACTCCACAAGACGCGTGTTACAGGTCCCTTGCTGCTCGCTTGTGAGTGGTCGGAATGCACTCAGTTCCCATAGGCTGCACGGTGGTTGGTTGCTGGCTCCTGCTGCGTGCACCGAGGAATGTACAGTAGTGAGCAAGCACCAGCTTACCTTGCAACAGTTTACCACACCGCCACTGACTTCGCCACAGAGTACGTTATAGCAGCATTTCCTAACCTTTTTCAGCCACGGACCCCCAATTATTTCACTTACTTCAGTCAGTTTCGCACACCGCCCGCTGGCGCACGTTCGTCGTGCTAAGTAAGCGAAGCGATTACGAGACTTCTGGTGGCATTTATTTATTATTGTTAAATGGTCCAGAGATGAGACTGCGGACCCTCATACATATACTCGCGGACCCCAGGTTAAGAAACACTGCGTTATAGTACAGATATGAAACACCCTTTCACATCGCGAACTCCAACCGTACATGCCAGCAAATTGGCGTCATCAGTCTGATGACGGCTGCGCCCATATCAAAGGAACCGCCACGACATTTCGCCTCTGTCTAGTTGCATACTCTATGACGTCACCATTGCGCTCGTGTATCAGTAGGTATTCGTTTCAACGGCGTGCACCGCGAGGGTACAGTCGTTAGCGAAAACCAGCATGCCGTACAACCAAGCACAAGCGCTTGCCGTCACTGGCTTTCGTAAATTTAGTTTTCGCGATAACGCGTTCACTACTCCGAGGTCCTCCGACACGCGGCTTGAACCCAGAAGCCGTGTTAGATTTACTCTGGCCGGGAACTTACACCACATCGTTCGTATACACCGCCAGTGAAACACATTTGAGAGTCGAGAGTATTTGGTAACGCGTACAGACACCGGGGAAATCGTAAAAAAGTCTCACGGCACACATTACAGCATTGATACTTTTACGATTGGATGATGCAGTAACTCGGCTTAAACGGCCCGCATGCCTGCAGTTATTTTCCGCCACGTTTGAGGCAGAAAAGTGCGGCGGCGATAAGGGCGACACTGCCACGCGCATCAAATGCGACATCACCTCTACGCGCATGGCTCTGAACTGGTACCCGTGTTATCGTCGTGCTGTGTGTTCCTATAGGACTTTAAACGGCGACTCTATAATTTTATTGGTTGAAAGTCTGTAGCAAGTTTCAGTGCAGGGCCCTTGCATATTTTTGTTTTGTATCTGACGCGTAAACTATGATATACATAGACCCAGTGATGTTAAAATTGCTTAGCACATACAACAACCAAAAATATAGAAAATTTCTCTGCATGTGCGCATTACCGTGAAACCTGAAGACCAGTCAACTATTCCCAAGGCCAAATAGCGTCTATAAACATGTGCGCGTGTTACGGAACTACGGCTGTAAATTTTTGGGCGCACACTCAGCGCAAAGGCCCAGTATTTAACCCAAATGAGACACCGACATGATAATGAGCTATTTTTTTGAAAATACTCATTTCCAGAGCTTTTTCGTGCACGTCACACAAATCATGCAAAAACACTTGACACAAAAACCAGTGAAATTAAAGCATCTACGATTAGCAATTTTCAATACGCGCGTAAAATAAAAATACACAGAAATTCCATTAAAGAAATGAAATCAGCTTGAAGTACCGATGCCGGGACCGATCGCATTTCATTAGATACGCTCAGGTGAATTCCGAGCCAAAGGGGCAGCGGTGGCGTAGTGGCCAGGGCGCTCGCCTCCCACCACGGCGATCCGGGTCCGATCTCCGGCGGGCTCACTCCCGGATTTTCGCATGTGGGAATCGTGCTGGACGATGCCGATTGCCAGCGGGCTTTCTCGGGGTACTCCCGTTTCCCCCACCCTTGCATTCCAGCGCCGCTCCATTCTAGGGTTTCATTTCTGTCATGCCTGGGGATGACGGTCACCTACGGGTACCAGCTGGACAGACCGTCACTCGGAGGGTGTCGCTTTGCCCTGGGTGCACACGCCATTTATTTATTTTTCCGAGCCAAAAACAGGCCTGCAAGGAAACAAGCATGGAATCTCCGTGTACCGTGCTACCTGGGCTGAGGTAAAATTGCCCACGCACTGGAGCTGCAGCCATCGAATAGAATCCGAGGCTGAAAAATACATAGAACCGTGAAAAGTAGCCCAGAGGTAATTCAAAACGAAAATCATCCATACGTGTCGCTACGGACACCTGATTTTCGCGGAAAGGGTTTTGCGCAGGCCAGACGTTAATAGTTTACTTTTACATGTGCAGTTTTTTTTATTACTGGCCGCGTGTCTTTGTGAGAAGATCAGGTGCTATTTGATTGGCCGTTCAGCATCAGGTTGCTCCTGTAGTGAACGTCTGTAACCAGCGGGCGGGGAACCTACACGCGCAGTAGTTAATTCCCATCCAGTCGCAGAAGTGGACCTTGGACACAGCGTTCGAAACACTAGACAGGAACCTATTTTTGTGAAAATTGGTTGCCCCTAGTCACTGACTGTCGTGTTCATGTAGGCAGCTACTGTTCCAATTGACTGGGCAAATAAGAGTTCTCATACTCTAATGCTGAAAGTTTGTTAAACGTAAGCAAAGTGTTGAAGAGATATCCTACCTGGCCAAATAACTGCGCTGCAGAGTGTTTCGAATGCCACGCTTTCCCACGAAACGTTTGAACAGTCGTCCGATATGCTAAGCTTCGAAAAGGACACTTCATTTCAGACGAGGCATGTTGAGTGCCTTCAACACGCCGCGCGCATTAGAAACACGCTTTCAGAGCATTCAAAATCATATAAAAATTGCTCTTTGAAAGCGTTGCTGCGACGATAATTCTAATACTGTAGAGTTTGGGACGGGGTTGCTAACAATCAAGCCGTGTTAAAAAAAAAAATTGCGCATTCAAAAAGTAGCAAGCTAATATCACGGTGTCCTTAAGAACACAAAGGTAAAACAGCCGATTATGCCGCGAACTCCAACTGAACTCGCCAGCAAAATGGCGTCACTGGCTAGCAAAACGCTGGAGAACCACTTGCCTATCAGCCCCACCAACCTTGTAGCACATAGTACCCAGTCAGACACATGGTTTCTTTTGCAGGGCTTCGCGCAGTTGATTAGAGAACGGGTACGCCCACATCAAAGGAACTGCCACGCCATTTTGTCTCTGCGTACTTGTCTACTCTGTGTTAATATAGTATTTAAAAAAAATATGTTTTATACTAGATTTTGTGTCACTTGGTATATTAAATGAGAGCATGAAGTGCATGAAGTAAAGTGAAGTGAAGAGATTTGGGCGGCTTTTAACAGCTGGGTCTTTGAGAGCCGATGAGGGTGATTGAGGTGAGTATGGAGCAGCGCCAGAATGAAGGGGAGGGGAACGAGGGAGATACCCGAGAAAACCCGCCGACCAGCGGCATCGTCCAGCACGATTGCCACATGCGGAAATCTAGGAGTGACCCTGCCGGGGATTGAGCCCGGTTCGCCTTGGTGGGAGGCGAGCAAGCTAACCGCTCAGCCACCGCGGCCCCAAGTACATGAAAGGTGACTAACAGAATGCAGTGATAATGATGTACTAGAAATTCTATGAATTGGCATAATAGTTTGGCTGCAGGCTCTACATCAGACATTTGTAGAAGAGAACAGGGTAAAGTGGTCACTTCAAGATTAAATAATATTTAAGTCGTCTACTGTGAGTAAATAAAGAATAGAAAAATCACCTACCTTACAATATAGTTATTTTATAAAACTAAGTATACTGTTTTATAAGTATTGCGAATTTTTTTAAAATTGAATTTTAAACATTTGTTTATAAAATGGCCACTTTACCCTTTTATGTCGCGTAAAGTGACCATTGACCTGCCACTTAAGTTTTCTGCATTTCAAAGTTTCTCCCCTTTTATATCTAATCTATATCTATCAGCTGGGTACCTAATTATAATACTACTAAGTCATGGAAACCAGTACAAACACTCTTCGGTCATAGCTGAGCGTTTGGAACATACATTTGGCCTATTATTCCGGCTGTATGCTAGAAGAGACGATGCTGTTCCTAGCTTCACTTTTCATGTTGAATAGAGTTTTAAAACTGCAATGAAGGCACTCGCAAGAGATGAATATTTCAACCCGTTAGTTCAAACTAGGTGGCTAGCCACTTTGCCCTCTTGGGATCAATACACATAAGTTTGTCTACAGTGAAAACTAAGTGATTTACTAAATTTGACATGTGCTTTTAATGTGCAATGGTGGGGGTATAATACATATTTACAAACATGCTAAGAACTGAGATACAACTAACAGTATTCATTACTTATGTAACATCAGGCATGAACAAAACCACTAAAACTTTAATATAGCCAATAACTCGTAAGACGACCAGCTCAGATGCTCTCAGAACACTAATGGCTTCTTTCGTGATTGTTTCGAATCCTTGCCACCAGACTGCAGCACTCTTCAACGGAGTAACAGCTGATGGGTACTTCGCCCTCACTCGTCACTTTACTCTGCTCTCCTCTCAATATTTCTTCCAGATGTGCGATATAGGTGTCGATGTCTTAACATCCCTTGTAGAACTTTAGGCAAGTAATCAGCACTCGTCGCTCTAGTTGCTGTAGGGCGAGTAAAGAAAGGAATAATTATAAGAGAAGCGGCAAAATTTAATGTCTCCGGTCTTAGAGTATGCACAGCAATGCGAAGTTTAGCCTGCTGGTCATATACTCGTATATAGTCAATTCGCGGTTACTCCCAACTTTTCTGAGGCCCTGCTAATGTTCTACTTTCAGGATATTCTTCCGCCTCAAGCAAACAAAGTTTAACCAATTCTAGAAAATTACACCAGAGAGGCAATTCAGCGCATTTGAGAGCGCTCAGTTTAATAATATTCTGCATAAGAACTATTTCTTATTAGGCATTACCAATACGCCTATTTCCTGTTCGTTTTTATTCACATCAACTATAGATGAAATATGACTAATAATAGGTAGAATATAAATAAAAGGATGAATTTAACAAACTATATGGCACTTCTATGTCAACACGAATATAAATTGCTTGTGACACATGTCAGATTTAGGATACAACCAAACACGTATTACATGGGGTGATTTTTCAAAGGTTTGATTTGAAAATGTGAAGAAACCGCAAATATGCCATGCTATGAAATGGCTGGGTCTTAACCATGAACTCATAAAAAATTCAAAATTTATATAATTCGTAACGTAGAAATGTTTTAGACAAAACTAATTTTTTCAAATTAGATTACTTTTTGGGGAGGAGAAAACTGATGTATATTTGGTCATGATTTATTTTAAAAGCGTAGTTGCGGTTATTAAAGTTATTCCAACTTACCATACCCTAAATACTATCCTAAACGATGTGACAAAATAAATCTTATATGATAGTCATAAATATAACATACGCACAAGTACAACAGCTGTGGAAGTCCGTTGAGCGATCCGTCTGTGAGGTAGGTTATCTCATTATGAGACAGGTCTCTGGAAAACGTAGGCAACAGTTTTGATTTCAGTAAATGCGATACATAATCACAAAAATCATCCATAAAGTAATTTATTCAATCCAACACGTAACTACATGACGTGAAAGTATTTTTCGCTTGGCAAGTTTATATAAATTTTTGACATATTCTGAAAGGATATTTTTGAAAATTTCTTTACCAAGTCATTATGAAAGAGTAGTTAAGCAGTGCTAGGATCACTTAATTTTTTTCATAATTCCTTTTATATTTAATGTCGGTGACATTTATGCAGAATATTTAGAACATTTAAAACAATAATGGAGTGAGAGCAATTAATTTTGAACTGTTTAAAGCAATTACAGAACAATAAATCATTCACTACATGTAGCTTTTATGAAACAGTAAGGTTAACAAACAATCGTCAGCATAACTATTTAGTAATATTTGAACACAGGAGCCTCTGAAATCAGGCCAGACCATTTTTGTCATATAAAAAAGAACAAGGAAGAAACCTGACATAGCTTGAGAAATTCACAGATTATAACAATGGTTTCAAGAAATATGAAACGACAAATTTGTCTACTTTATAAAAACAAATATACCCTTATCATTGACCGTAATGTTAAAAAATGACCATAACGTTTCCTTTAGAAGTGAATGAATGTAATTTAGGCGGCGTGTAACAGTTAAAGCATTCTGAACCAACGAGGTGAACTGACGTGGGGATGGAGCACCAATGGAATGTCACTGTGGTAGTAACGAGAGAACTCCGAGGAAATTCACATACCAAAAGCAACTATATCTTCGTTTGCCACATGCGAAAATTGTAGAAGATGCCTGCTGGGAGTAAAAAACTGTTCACCATGATAGAAGGTGAGTGGTATGACAAATACACTGAAGAGCCAAAAAAACTGGTACACCTGCCTAATGTCGTGTAGGGCCCCCGAGCACGCAGAAGTGCCGCAAGACGACGCGGAACGGACTCGACTAATGTCTGAAGGTATGCAGGAGGTAATTCACACCATGCATCCTGCAGGACAGTCCACAAATCCAATCTGCGCCAATTTGAGAAAGGGTTGCACGCCTGTCACGTTTAATGATTCTCGTCAATCGTCGTTTGTCCCGTTCTTTCACGATCTTTTTCCAGCCGCAGCGATTTCGAAGATGTGATGTTTCACCGGATTCCCGATATTCACGGTACACTCGTGAAATGGTCGTACGCGAACATCCAAATGTTATCGCTACCTTGGAGATGCTATGTCCCATCTCTCGTGCACCGACTATAACACCACGTTCAAACTCACTTAAATCTTGACAACCTGCCAATGTAGCAGCAGTAACCGATCTAGCAGCCGACCGCATCGCGTTACTCTGATTGGTTCCGTACCTCTGTTATTTGCACACGCACGCCTATACCAGTTTTTTTGGCTCTTCACTGTACATCACCGCGGCTTCCTCCTATGAAGAAAAATTCAGCTAGTGAGCATTCCACCGCAAAGTCAGGTAGAAGTTTTTTATACAAACACTTAGCAAGATTCAGATACTGTGATTTTGTTACAATAACAGCATATTGCCACGTTTTGGAGAGATTGACGGCACACCTTTAGATTCTAGAGCAAATTTAACTCCAGCTCACAACTTTTGAGCGAATCAGGAAAATATGCATCCATTACAAACAGTTTAATTTTTTAACATAACGATTTAATTAATACATTTTCCTTGATTTTGCACGTTTTTCAAAGAATCCCCTGTTGATAGTTTGAGAGGCGGAATTGTCGTGAGCTCATTAAATGACTGAATGGGTTTCAAGTAGTTGTACTTTATCATAACTTTTGGGAAAGGATATGAGGTATTCCGATACAATCTGCAGGACTCTAAGCCAGCAGTAAACATGAAACAATGTGGATCGTTCGTATCAAGTTCAGAAATGTTCACGGAACTATCGTTAAGACAGAAAATGATGGATTATGAATAGCATAGAGTATTTAAATGTTGCGAAATACCGTCAATTGAGCACGCAAATTTCCCAGCCCTGATTCGTCCTTGGAGCGTATAAAACATCTGAACACTTATTACTTCTGAGGTACCCAGTTTGATGCGACCAAAATGATGTAAGGTGTAATTTTTAGGAGGTGGAGAGAGATTTTATCTGTACTCCGTTTTTTCTGCCGTCTTCATTTGGCTGTTTCTCCAACTCTGCTCATTCGCCACACTTCAAGCTGGCCTTGGGAATAGGTAATCGTTTCTAATTAGAGCAAACAGAGTGTAAATAAAGCCAACCCTACTTTAGGCAGAGGCTGGATAAGAGGGCAGATAATTGCATAAAATAATTGCAATTGNCTGTAAATAAAGCCAACCCTACTTTAGGCAGAGGCTGGATAAGAGGGCAGATAATTGCATAAAATAATTGCAATTGGTTCCCCCATGAATACATACATTTTGAAAGCCGTTACTTACTTCCTTCTTTTAGCCAACTGGGTATCCTTTAAAAAAAATCTACATTACCCCAGAAATATTAAGAAGTAGAGACAATTACGATTTAGTGTAACATTTTTTTTTGTAACTTGACGTTATGACATAAAACAATTTTCCTCTACTGATCGGAAGGGGTAGGGAGGGTTGCGGGCACGGTGGCCGGGCGGTCAGACTGCTCGCCTCCCATCAAGGCGAACCGGGTTCAATCTCCGGCAGGTTCACTCTTAATTTTCGCATGTGGGAATCGTGCCGAACGATAACGTTGGTCGGCAGGTTTTCTCGGGGGTCTCCGGTTTCCGCCGCCCTTTCATCCCGGAGCTGCTCCATACTCACGTCACTTCACCCCTCACCGGCTCTCAAGACTTCACTGTTGAGAGCCGCAAAAATCTCTTCACTCACTATCTCCTCTACTCCTTGTATACTTCACTCACTATCTCCTCTACTCCTTGTATACTTCACTCACTATCTCCTCTACTCCTTGTATACTTCACTCACTATCTCCTCTACTCCTTGTATACTTCACTTGCAGCATACCGGTTAATGTTATTGTCAAATTTGACGTGGTCACAGGCACCGACATTTTTCAAAGGCTATTTTTAAAAACACATAATTAACAATAAACAATAAATCGCTTGTCGTACTCACAGGCCGACGAGACTGCGTAGACCCACGAAAGTACCTTGCGAGACGTTCCTGATGCACTGGTGACTCAGATCCCTGCGGATGTGCACAAAGGTTCCTCTGAGACTGTCGTTACTGCTCACGCAAGACATACCTCACACTGTACACACTGTGTTCACTTATCAGAGCTACTTACAAAGTTGTGAGCGAAGAAAGTCCATAGAAAGCCATTGGATCGAGGATCTCTATATCGTTTCCCTGCACATGTCTGAAATCAAAGACAAAGATGATAAACATTACGCATGAGTGTATAAGCAAGAATCAGAAGATACAATTCCTTAGTGGGAGGTTAACCTTGGCTAGATAAATTTATAATATCATCAAACCATCTTTTATATTTTTGAACCCAGCTTCATTGTGAAAGTGCTACAAATTTATTTAGAATAATAGGATTCCCATAGATTACGTTCAAAATTCTGTATGCAGCCATGAGTGTTTGAAGTATTTCTACTGAGATACTGTGTAACGATTCCAGTTAGTTACAAAGTTTAAATCTGTGTGTGAAACGAAAAAATATGTTTAAACACTACTTCATAAAACCCTAATTAAGAATGAACAGAAAATTCTGTGTTATTTACTTACTCCTGCTGCATTAATATATTTTATCTCCGAGTATTTTATCTCACATATTTATAAAAGGAAAATTTACAAATTCACAATTAAATTTTGTGAACAGATGTATTTAGTGATTATACCATTTTATTTTGCCTATGACTTAAGAATTGCAAAACATTTAATAACTACATCGTAAAAGTAAACCACTTCGTCATAACGTGATTTTCGGGCGTTCCGACAACATACTAGCTAACGTCCATTCACGGTTACTTAAAACTTTCCTGAAGCCCTGCTGAAGTTCTGCTTTCAAGATGTTCCTCCGCCTCATGCAAACAAAGCTTAACCGAGTCTATAAAATTACACTAAAATGACAGCGCAAAGCATTCGTACGCATTAGGAGTAATAATATTTTGTATAAGAACTTTTACTTACTAGCCATTAGCAACACACATATTTGCTCCCCGTTTTTTTTTCATATTAACTATAAATGTAAAAATTATAATTTGTACATAAAATATAAGCAAAATTTCAATTTAATTAGGAATAAGGTACTTTTATGTTAACCGATGTATAAAACACTTGTGGTATGTAACACATTTAGAAAACCACCAAGCACCACATACATGGGGTGATTTTCAATGGTTTGATTTAAAATGTGAGAAGAAACCGCGAATAAACAATAACATGATTGCGCTGTACTTAAAGTCCACCGTAGTTGCTAAGTGGTTGCAGACGGGCCCGGGGCTTGCCCACTACTGTGCGTAGTTTAAACTCTTGTGCGAAACCAGTATCCACGATGGGAAAGCAGAAGATATTGACCAAAAATGTTTGTAAGTTTGTTATCTGTAGATTACACTTTATCGGTATTCTGCACACTCGAGCCTGGCCATTGATTGGCTGCTGCCTCGGTTGGTAGACAATTTTAACCATAAACAGGCAGCATGGGATTTGGAACTTGTTTTCTTGTAGATCTGTTGTTGGTTCAGCTTTCTCCAAGATATTTTAATGAGATTTCATTTAGCTGATTTAGAAACCTAAACGTATACGTATTTTTAGTCTCAGGTGTACAAGAATGAATTCTCGAAATTTTACTTTTGCAATATGAATGTTAAAAGACCAATACACGTTTTGAATTGATTTGGTTGGATTGCATATTTCAAGGGATTACTCTATATTGTGGTGAATTACTTCTATAATGAATCTTCACTTTTTTCGTACTTTTTCAATGACTGAGTCTGTAAACAAGGAGTGATTGTGTCTCCTTGTCACCTACAACATGGCGCGGATAAAATCGAATATGGTATGAGTAGGCAGGGGACTGCGAATGGTCAATTGCAAAATAGTTCACAAAAATTCCGGGGCTCCGCGGATGAAATGACGATAAAGAAAAATAGTTTTCAGGCTACGAAAACAGCTGCAGGCTCATGAAAAACACGAGTAAAAATGATGTAATGATGATGGGTAATAGTCCCTAGCGTGCCAGAGTCTCTGACTACTAACAGTGGGCTAGGAACAAACATTACTATATAACATGCGTATTTCTACAAGCGCGCGTAGAGATAACTCATCTAAATTGTCTCGGCGAGAAATCTTTCTCCGCCAGACGGGTGGTTTGTAACAATAAAACACAAATAAAGTTATTTTTATGTGCACGTACCTAAAACACAAAGTACTTAAAAATTATAAAGGTAAAAAAACCAGGTAAACTGAGAACTTCAGCCGCGCACTCCAACAAAATGGCGTCACTCGTCGGTGAAATGCTTGAACACCGTTCGCCATTCAGCACCTAGTAACCTACTCGCTAGTCGGCAGACCAGCCAATAGGGAACCTTTCGCATCGAACACTAGCCAATCAGGCACAAAGGCCGTTCCCAGCGCCTTGTAAGGCCGAGGAACCGACACACACTTCGTATCTGTATACTCAGGGCTGAAGGATGTGTATTTATATTTACTGCTTTCCTGGGTGTCTGGGCCGTTGAAAGTTATATCGCTTTAATGCCGACTGATCGTCGTCTCCAAACAGCTAAGACAAAACAAAAAATTATCAGCCAATAAAAAGAAGCAGCGAGGTCCCAAACGCATTTTCAAATATACAATGCCATTCATGGTAAGTTGAGCAAGAAAGCCCTGCTCAAGATCTACTTGTGTGCACTTTGTGTATTCTTCCGCCTTATGTAAAATCGACAGTGTCGTGGGCCTCGTTGCTTTACTCGTGCGTCGGTCAACTAAAACTGTGAAATTATTAGAAAAATAAATATTTTACAAACGTGCTAATTCTTACACTTATATGCATTGCAGAAACAGAAATCGAAAGAAATCATTTAAGTTTTCGCAAATATTCACCTATCACTTTTAGTTCGACTTGAAGACGAGGAGTTAATTTCTCTCCGTTCTTTCCAACTTTACTGGGCGCATGCCACCGAATGCGTCCATTAAATTACATGCAGGTAGAGACAGTGACGTTTTTCAAAGGTTGATTTGAAAAGTGCTCACTTTGTCGTGAAAAGTATTTAATGCAAAATATTCCCACTGTTTGCTACTGTATCAGCTCATTATTTCTCCAAAGTAAAAAATCATATAAGACAACAAAGGTGCTGTTATCCCACGAGCAACTTAAATACGAGAAGGTTGCAGTTGAGCCCAGATGAAATATGGTAGGCAAGCCGAGGCACGTCTCGCCGAGTAAGTTTGTAACATTTGCAACTTAAAGCTGTTGGCAAGAATTTCCCCCGAGTTTTAATGCGAGCGTCTGCGTGTTGGGTTTTGGAGAGCTGGCTTCGACTGCGGAGAAGTTTTCCACAGCAGTAAATTCTCGGAATGCTTGATTAATCATGCCACTGAACAGAATTTTTTTTGTCGTCGACGCCGCACCCTACCAGAAAAAAAAAAGCCCGCGCAGTTTCAAACTAACGACGTGGATGTTCAGAACTGGGTCAGCCTATCTCCGCGCAGCCGTGGTTATTTTTGCTCTGCCGTGCGATTCGAGGGAAAATTGGTTCGAGAACCGTGCAAGACTCGGGTTTGTGCGCTGTCCTAGAAATAAAGTCTCGCTACAGGAATAATTCGTCCCAAAAAGTAATGTCGTGCCACCAATATACACTAACCAGCCAAAAAAAAAAAAAACTGGTACAGGCGTGCGTATGCAAATAACAGAGGTATGGAACCAATCAGAGTAACGCGATGCGATAGGCAGCTAGATCGGTTACTGCTGCTAAAATTGCAGGTTATCAAGATTTAAGTGAGTTTTAACGTGCTGTTATAGTCGGCGCACAAGAGATGGGACATAGCATCTCCGAGGTAGCGACAACATTTGCATTTTGCCGTACGACCATTTCACGAGTGTACCGTGAATATCGGGAATCCGGTAAAACATCAAATCTTCGACTTCGCTGTGGCCGGAAAAATTTCGTGAACGAACGGGACAAACGACGACTGACGAGTATCATTAAACGTAACAGACGTGCAACCCTTTCTCAAATTGGCACAGATTTCAATGCCTCCTGCATACCTTCAGACATTAGTCGAGTCCATGCCACGTATGTATAATTTATTGCGTTGCAAAGAACAAATTTTTTGATCGAAACTGTGTGTCAGCATGACGCTACTCCCTACCTGTGTGATACAGAGTGGTTCATAGGAACTGAGTTAATTTGGCCAGGCACAGACTATAAAGTGCCTCGAATATTTAATAGGGTGGATAATAATAACATTATCATGTCTTGGTTTTACAGGTTTATTTGACCGGGAATCCATACACACATTCCCGGCAATGCAACTACTTTTCCGGGAATCTACTCATACTTTCTCGGCACTTTGTGCCAAGAATTAACTTATACATTTCTTACCCTGCAAGTTCTGGGCATGAAGAGTTGATTACAGTGTTCTGGCTACGTTTCCGATGGCTTGGGGGACACTAGGCGACAGGACACATCCCTGAGTAGCGACGTTAGTACTTATCTGTATTTGTTTATGGGTTTTTTTCCGGAAGTAGTTTGAGGTATGGTGAGTTGGGTGACCCTTTTACAGGCCCTTGGACTGGCTGTCGTTGGCGTGCCGCACTCAGCTAGCTTCCTCCTTCAGCGTTGGCTGACTGACTCCCACATCCCGGCGAGGAACCCTTGGTGGGCCCCCACCTAGCTTCCGCCTTCTCGGCATCGGGCTGCACTGGACCACTCCCTCTCGATGTGGCACTCCTCGTTGAAGCTCACCATTCGACTCCCATTCTCGGCGTCGGGTTGTAACTGACTGTTTACTTCCCTACCACGTCCCGGTGAGGAACCCTTGGCGGGCACCCACTTGACTCCGCCTTCGGCGCGGGGTTGTAACTGACTCGGCTGATGTCCACGATCCGGCTCTCGATGCCTGACACCATGTGTGTCCCGGTGTGGCGCTTCCGAGCACCGCGCCACCTGCCGCTCGTCGCTTTCCGGCGACGTGGTGTCACTGACTGACTGTCTCTGCGAACTGACTCACCTGGCGCCCCGCGGTGCGGAAAATTACTGGTCGACTGTCCTAATGTTCTCACTCTCGGTGCGCAGAGTTACTGGTTAACTGTCCCGATACTCATGTATCTGACTGACTGCTCCAACTGACTCGGCCGGGGTCCGATCTCCCGGCCTCGGTTAACTGTGCACTGATTTCCTCTCAGCGTGCGATTCAACTGCTAACTGCCCGACGTGATGCTACTGACTGAACTGAATGGAACTGCTTTCCGAACAGATTGATTCAACTGATCAATGTGACTGACTCACTTCAACTGACGCGACTGATGCAACTGACTGACTGAACTGCTAACTTCGTCGTGGCGATGTGGGGATCAGTGGGTACCCACCTGGCGCCCGACGTCTTCCGGCGCGGAGTATCACAGCTTCCGACTGACCCGATATGACTGACTCCCTCCTTGTCTCACACGACGGCTTTTAAACTATTTCCATCCCACCTTAGAACCATACATGTGTCATCCCTTGTTGGAAGAAGGGGAGGGGGGAGTTACCTGCTGTGCTACTGACAAACCCTGTCAGTTCTTTTCGCGGCGCATGTCTCCAAGTTTCCACGCGGTTTGCTTGGGGTGGAGGGTGGAGGGGACTCGCGCCTCAACCTTGACATGTGTAAATTGTCTCCCTTGGTCCGGCCTGCCTTCGTCGCACGTGGTAATGGCTGACATGTGTCCCGCGTGTCCCACCACGGGAAAAGGAGGGGGGGGTAGGGTATGGAGTGTGTTGTGACAGCTGAGTTTCTACGTTGAATATGGAAAGTGCCAATCCCCCCCTGTCTTTTGCGAAGCTGGCACAACTCGCGCCAAAATTTCGGTATTCGGTTGCACCTCTGGCACGCATCAAGCATAAAATTATGTGTTACATATGGAACAATTAAAACGTCATTGTGTTTGATGTTATAGCCTTCACGGCTACTTACAACTTTTATGAAGCCCTGCCATAGTTCTGCTTTCAGAATATTCCTCTCCATCATGCAAACAGAGCTTAGCCGAGTCTAGAAAATTACAACAAAAGGTGAACCCATGAGGGCGGTAACAATTTTAAACGACGATGAAACTTCTCCCGGAAAAAAAATATATATCAAGTTTTTCGCATTACCGGATTGTCTCTATTACTCTGTCGTATGGGTGAAATATTTTTTTCCCAATGTTTCCGAATGAATTACTGATGAAACAAAAATTGACTGTAGTCCACTGGTGGATAATTCAACACTTCTGATAGCTATGCTCATTTTCTTCTGTTCCGTATTATTAAGTCGTATATAAAAACCAATTTAGCTCCGTATCTGATGACCAATTTCTACGTGTCGAATAGCGACACTGTGAAATTGTTACAACACAAAAACGTTAATTTTATACCACATAGTACTCTGACTGGTATAGTGAAAGAAAAAAAGTGGTTGGTGGTTATAAAACTCTTTGTCTAATGCTTTCTGAGGCGAAATTTGGTTGCTGATAAAGAACAGACTGTGGTACTCAAAAACACACATTATTCCTTTGTTCCAAGTAAGAAAGTGTTACACATAATAGTTTGTGGATGTTCAAGTCAAAGCCCGAGCGACGTGGCGCAGTGAAAGCATGCTGCGTGATGACCCGGGTTCGATTCCTGGTTATGGTTTTGCTAATTTGTTAATGCATACCTACCACTCAGAGTTCGCGTAATAGTTAAACACAGTGGAATACCACGAAAAATACTTTATACCAACATAGCTTCCAAAATAATATAGCGCCATTCTACTCGTGTGACAGGATAATATCACGGCTTATTGATTCGCAGACGAATCAATTTCCATCGGTATACTGGTAATAGTAACTTAAAACACACGCTCACACGCCATAGTTAATAGCGAAAATACAACTTTAGGTACATATGTAGTTCATCGGAACATGAAAAGTGTTGACATTTTACTGGTTAGCTAAGCATTTTTGATAGCTCTAATTATGGTATTTTTCCTGCGCATTTTGTTTTTCATCCAGTTAAACGTTATGTTCACCTTGTCATGTACCCAATCAGTTTATCAATGCGTCGATCATGTATAAAATTGGCACTGTGAGGAATAAAGCATCGTAATTTATATGCTAATGGTGGTTTTCATTCCCAGAAAGCAAATATAAATCTAAATAAATAAATCAATTTTCAAAACATTAAAACGCAACACCACATACACAATGCAACCAACGATAAGGCGTAGAATTGATTTTATTACATCACTACCAACTTAACCGTGTGTTCATGTATATAATTAAGGCAGTTGTTATCAAAGGTTGATTTCAAAAGTTCTCCACTAACCATGAATGAACTATGCTCAGATTTTCCCGTGACGACACTATCTCACGTCATAATAAGAGTAGTTATCGAGAATGTTTATTTTGCAAACGTCGGTGTCGAGAAGCGCTGGGCCGCCAGTGAAGCAGCTGCAGAGTGGCGGTGGTACTTACAGCCCCCGGAGGTTAGGCAGCCCTGTGAAGGAGCCGTTCTTAAGCGTGTGTAAGTGGTTGTTCTGCAGGTTGAGCACGTGCAGGCGCCACAGGTTGCGGAATGCCAGGGGCGGCAGGCACGTGATGCTGTTGTTGCTGAGGTCCCTGCCGCAACACACACACGCACACACCACTTACCACTATGACAACACGGGGCCCGCGACCATAGGGTGAGGACCTGACAAGTACTAAATATTTGCTCACTACTTGCCAATCTTACTGTCACAATCATGTGCTCTGTGAACAAAAATTTCCGTGAAATTAAGGAAACGTACTAAAAAAAAAATATCCAGAAATTAATGTATAGTTAAGGACCCTCACTTTTTCAATAAAGGACTTTCCGTAAATTTCATGAATTTTTCCCTTAATTGATGGAAACGCTCCTTAAATTTTCTTACTTTTTCTATACTTCCAGTTTGTACAAATAATTTACAAAAAAAAATTTTAATATTATTTTTGTGTGAGAGTGCTTTACTATGTATAAAAAATTAAAATTTAACATATTTTATTTTGTCGCATTTTTTTAACTTAGCTTACCAACATATCTGTGTTATTATGAAAAAAAAATATGTTTCTCTAAGTATAATTTCTTGATATAAAAAAATATTTCAAAGCACCTATTTAAAAACACATTTGTGCTAACCAAGATTTCAAGTTTTATGGTTTAACACTGCTATTTGCAAAATAGTAGTTTCACTTGGGAATTCAGGAATCCGTTAGTACGAAGTTGACATGCACTCTTTACTCTAAATTTTCTCTGTGGCTGCAATTGCTTTGAGTTTTATACAGTTGCGTGGATCTGAAATTATTCTCTTTTTCACTACGTATATTAATGAGATCGCTATACAGAAATAATAAAAGAGTAGATCGGAAAATATAATTTATGCGGCCTTCAAAGAACGGCTCTTTCACACAAACATCGCAAAAATAATCAAATAATATAACATTTTATAAGGGAAAAAGACCCAAAGGTATATTTTGGGAGCAGCCATGAAAAAACCCGACGCAGCTAAGTTCAGCACTGAACCAAATAGCATCGTGCATAGACATACGTCACCTGATAGAACCTAAACAAAGTACTCACGAAAAGTAATATTTCAACATGGCTATGGCCTTGGTGAGAGTAATGGACATGGCGTAAGTTTCGGCGTAGTTGGTAACTTACGAGGTGAACTGCAAACGGAATTTTTCATTTCCCTCCTTTTCCACATTTGAGAATAATACAAACACGCTACAACTAAGGCCATGGAGCACCCTGCGTGTGGTTACCGGCATACGTAAAACAGCACCTTGGCCAAGCCCTCGTTTGCAGGTTCAAGTTGTTGACGCCTCCAGAAATCTCCACTTACTGCTACTCGGGTCGTGTTGTTCTCCAACTGAGCGGGGAGGCCATTTGTGGTCACCTCTTTACGTCGCAGTCACATTTGTTCTTCCCGAAATTATATTGAACATATTTCATAATTTTTTTTATAGTTTACTAACATATTTTTGGGCGCCTATGGCTGCCAAACGAAAACATTATCCAGACACTTGTTCACATGGCTTTTTAATATTGTGCAGGGAGAAAATATAAAATACGTTAAAATTTGTTCCCATATGTCGGACACATATTGCAAAACCTAAAAATGCTTCATATTTGTGAATTCAGCGACGATTTTCATATAAAAGTGACGTACGTTTATTTCAGGTAATTCAAAGACAGCATCTTGTTATATCAAATGGGATGATGGGAGCTCGTGAAGGCGCACCAATGATATCGTGACGTCACACGAGGAGCTAGAGTGATTTTAGAGCAGGTGCAATTGGCGTGCACACTCGCCAGTAACCTCAAAATGAATCGCAAGTATCCCACCTGCATAGATACGTTACAATTTCAGAGCTTGGAAATATAGCGCAAGGTGTTCCTTTCCAATAATTCTCAAACAAAGATCAAAATTTAATTTTTGAACCATATTTCCTTACACATCATGAAATTAAATGCAAAAGACATGAGATAGCCTCCGTATATTTTTAGTTACATTTTCGTGTCGAATTCGCACAAGCTCTTTGTTGTTGTTATTACTTTTTACACTATATAATGTGTTAAGATATTCATTATGCGTATAGTTGATAATATTGTTTATCAAATAATCTATTTATTTACTATTTGCAATTGGGATTATTTTATTGTTTGAGTGGTACTTTACCAGGAAATGTGTAGTTGTTTTGAAATGACGAAATTACGTAAATGCATCCATCAGAAAAAATATATAATTCTTGGAAAATTGGTTTAGATTAATAATAATAAATTAAGCACTGATGAAATTATAAATTTTACAGCAGTTGATACTAAATAAAAACGTTCAGATAGATAATAATTTAACTTTATTACTTCCAACTTATTTAAAGTTCTGAGATATAAAATTATTTTCAAGTCCACCAATTTATGACATTAAAAAGATATAAAATATTACATTATCGCATTACACAGAAATTACTTACAAGTATAGAAGACGGTCCAAGTTTATAAAGGTATCTTCATTCAGGCTGGAGTTGAGAAAGTTGTTTCCCATATGACTGCAACAAAGGACAAGAATGTTTCAGATACTAACTCATTCTTGGGATTATTTAACATAACTTATTAACTTAATTTAAACTCACATCGATATAAACAAATAAAGATTTTATATGACTATCCATCTAGAGTGTTTTACTTTGGAACAGGGGTCGCGGTGGTGTAGTGGTTAGACTACTCGCTTCCCACCAAGGTGAAGCGGGTCCTATTCCCGGCGGGGTGTACGCGGATTTTTACATGTGGTCGACGGGTTTTCTCGGGGATCTCCATACTCACTTCGTTTCACCCTCATCGTTTCTCAACACCTCGAAGTTAAGTCGCCCAAATCTCTTCACCTTCACAGAGGAACAAATATACATATATAAATTAATGAAAAACCTCAGACTTAAAATTGGATGCCACCAAATTATACTCAACGTGTTGCATAAATCAAAGAACTACTAACATCAAAATATTTTGAGGTAGCTAATATTATTATGTACAACTAACCCAGTCAAATTATTTTGTTGGGAATATAAAATTACGTTTAATGATAGCTATAAAGTTTATTAGTGTTTGGAAACAGCAATGCTTACTTTGTATTTACTAATATACTCTTTTGTGGATAGTCCTAATTGGTTAGTTTTTACGAAAGAAAAGTTTGTATAGGTGAGTTGCCGCAAATGATTTCAGCGAACACTCTAAAGGTAAAAAATTGAAAAGCGACTTTACAAATAAATTAAATTTGACTTTGAACCAGTGAAAATCTTCCAATTCAATCAATGACTGCTTATTAATCATGGGATTTAATAGGGATTCCTAAGAATATTAAGTATTTCTACAACCCTGGTACTGATTTCCATTGCTGTCTTCTGTTCTGCCATTCGGTTGCAGGAGACGTGTGGTAAATACAAGTCTACCATTGCGCCTGCAGCTCTGACATCATCACAAAACAACGTACACAGTCGAACTACCCTTTCAGAAAACAAATGCGTGTGCAGACAATATAACCAAATGGCAATGCCCATGACGTCAAATGGCGGTAATGCGTAAAAAGCGACGCATTTTAACAACAGATTTGGCAGGCCTGCACTTAATTGGACCATTGTTATAGGTTATTTACTCGATTTTCATCAAGTGAGATTTATTGAATGAACATTTCTAATACACATCTCCGTAGTCGATGAATGGATAGGTGGGTGCATAAACAGCAAATAGGATAAAGATTAAAAACAACGTTTTCTTTATGTTCCCATATTGAAACATTTAGAATTTCATTTGCATTACGCAAAAGAAAAGCTGAATCGGCCATATCTTTATCAACATTACGTATTAGCCATCCTTTATGCAGCGTCCATATTTTTTGAAACCACCAATATATACAACGTGTTTCTTAAAATCACCGACAAACTCCGGGAGGTGATTCCTTATGAAAATTAAGTAGAAAATATAAAGGACCCTTTGTACCTAAATGCCTTATAAAGGCAGGAATGAGACTTTGAAAATAAAATTTAAAAACAGCGATATCACGAAATATCGGAAACTGAGTGGCATTAAATAACAACACTCTGAAAGCGTTTTATGTTATTGGGATCACGAACCTACAGCAAACGTTTGTTTATACGTCCCACGATAATGAAAATAACAGGGGTGGCCACCCCCTTATTGTATACAACATTTGTACTGTCGGGATATTGGAAGATTTGACGCTGGCCTAACGAGCAGTATAACTTAAGTAACACAAATGGCCCTCCGGTTACAAGTGCGTAGGACTCGCGGTTTTCGTTCAAATCGCACATGGAGCTTAGGTCCAGCGTTACAGCCCCTGGCACGTAGGCCACACTGCGTACTTGAGTGTATGGTTGGCTGCTGAGTCCACTGCACAAGCGATGGTGGAAGACATGTTAACACTTACTGTAAACAACATGTACCACAAATTCATAAGCTTACAGTATGTAAGTAGTATGGAGGAAGTATTTTAGTTTCCACTCTATGCAGATTTAGATATACTATCATTCGTAATAAAATCAACATTCGTTAAATACATTGTATCTTTGCAGTTTAGACGTAGCTCTCTACACTCACACATCCTTCAATAGTTTTCTGGCTGCTGCCACAGTAATAAGCATTTTATCCTCTGAGCTTTTTGTGTACTATTAAATAAATAATATTTGACTGAGAATAAATTGATCGTGAGGGGTGAGGTAGGAAATACCTCCCCCTTTTTTTCTTTTCCGATGGTTTTTTTCTCGCGTGTAAGGAAAATTATTTCCATACCAGCAAAATTTATTCCATTAACTTGTCTCCATAAAACATTATTATCTCAATTTACATTTCAAAATATAAGTTACTTGAGATGACTGATTCTTCGAAATTGTTTTGGCAGTTAGATAAATTTTTCTGAAAGTAGATTACTTTCAGATCTTGAAAAGTGGTTCTTCATTAAGTTCCTGGGTTTATAGGTTTTATCTCATTCGTTTTCGACGTACTTGATTAACTTCGATATGTGAAATATTGGAAACCAAAAGATATTATAAAAAAAAATTAACACCGTAACTTTTTAATACAATAACACTGCCTACCATTATATGTGTTTCAATTATTAGCTATGTTCTAAAATTACTTTTACTCCTTACATTTGAATTTTGTTTGTGGTTACTCTAACCTAAGACACTTCAATGAGTTTTCTAAATAAGGCATCGTCTACGGATTCTAATAAACACAAGTCTTTACAAATGATGCAAATTATTTGATGTTTGGTTATTGTGACATGTCGTAGTATTTACACCAACAAGAGAAATGTCTCGACCCCATAAAAAATAATTTTATTCTTTAACCGAATTTTTGGTTCACAGCCTGAATAAATGCACCTCAGTCGTGCAATCGTTTGAAGTCTCGATAGAAGTTTCGCTTGAAGATTTCATGCAAGCTGATATGGCAGCTTGTATGGATTATCCTATGAAATATTCAGGTTTTCGTAATTGTTCACGTGCAAATTTCATTGGAAGGTTTCTTGAAATTTTAGCCAATAAAATGGAGGGTGAAGAGTAATCGATTGTGTAATTGACAATAGTTGTAATTTGGTTTATTTTGTGTTGAGAAACAGTGATAATGTCATTGAAATAAGATTAGAGAATAGAGAAAACAAACATCTCGAAAAATGTTGACAATTTATGTTGTAATATCATCGTGAGGATTATTCGTTTTTATTTAAAACAAAAAGTTCCAGCTATCGCAACAAAACGATAGAATCTGTACATTAAACAGATTCTGCAGAAGTTGTGAGTGGGTTCCTTCCTGGAACCACACCTGCAGCGGTATATTCTAAATGAGTGCAGTCACGTTTTTTATGTGGTAGCAAGTCCCGCGAGACAGATTATTGCATAGAAACCTCCACATCTGTTTGCACGCAGACTTGGGTGGTAAGTCTCACAGAAGCTTCCGCCGGAGCTTGAACTGAACATTGAATAGTGGAACACGTGTTTTAGTAAAGTACTCCATAGAATATACGGATCTTCATACAAGCGGCGAGAAGGAAAGTCAAGACAGCATTTTCTCGTTAGTCTTGATTTCAAATTACATTCTGGGTTGTAAACATTATGGTTCTTATCTTGTATTAGCGTCTGGGTAGTTAATGTTTCCATTTTGGTTCATACATATTATTATTGATTTACCAATTCCCCAGAAGGTTTTTTTAAATTTCTCATTTCACGGAATGGTTGTGGCACCAACACTGTGTCAAATTTTCTATCTGAATCCTCATTTTTTGTCAGTTTCTGTATGTTCATTCTTAAGCATAAAATAATTCTCTCGTTTTCCGAAATTTATATATTTTCTGTTCTTTCTTTGTTTTAATCCGCAATATTTACAGGGTTTTTTGTGTGATTGACCTGTGTGTGTTACTCTCTTTTTTTTGTTATAGGCTTCTGCATTGTCCCTTGTTAAAGTTAGTATCAAATTTCACAAGACAAGCTATTTTTTGTTATTTGAGCTGGGAATTTCGAATGTCGTGTGGGTATTTATTTAAGAGTGTACATTAGCGGGGTTGGTCCTCGCGTGTTTGCAAGTAAAACTCCGCACGAATAAATCACACGTTAGCTCCAAATGAAATCATCCAAGGCGAGGGCATGTCAAGGGCAGCGGAGGGCGAGACCTGACCGACGAGGCGCCAGGCAGGGCCGGGGCGGGCCCCGAGTACATACTCACAACCACGTGATCTCCTCCTCGATGTCGGGCGGTACCTCCTTCAGGCCCAGGCCCGTGCAGTTGATCTGCGTGTCGCGGCACAGACAGCGCGGCTCGTGGTTTGAGCACAGGAACGCTGCAAACACACACACACATCTCCTGTTCTGTCCCTACAGTGGCAGAAGACAGCCTTCAAGGTACGCTGGTGATCGCTCTTCAGCCTGTTCTAGAGCCCACGTTTTTTTTCTATATGTAGGTAATATTTAATCTTATCTAAATATGCTACATACAGGATGATTCTAAAATCATGGGATAAACATTGAAGGGTGGTAGAGCTCACTAAAACAAACAATTATTGTATAGGAACATATGGGCGGGAGTGACGCGTTGAGGCACAAACACAAAAATAACACATGGAATGCAACACAGTGTTTATTTACAACGTCGCCGCTAAATGCCTTTTTACAGCAATCTGTATAACAATCGCTCAAAATTGCTACCACCAACAGTAATGCAAGCTTGGTAGCGTCGGTGGAGCGATTGGCGAATAGATTCAAATACGCCGGGTATTTCACGCACGCCACCATTGTCAGCCAATCACGCCATATGTAGAGGTCGCCAAGCATGCGTGACTGTTGGTGGATGCATTTCCAGCAACTGTTTTAAACTTTTCTGTACAGAATCACTCGTCACGTATGCTGCTAATTAACATTTTATGTTTCCGTTAATGTGTTGTTATTTTGTGTTTGTGCCTCAATCCGTCACTTCCGCCCATATATTATTCCTTTACAATAATTGTTTGCTTTAGTAAGCTCTACCACCCCTCAATGTTTGTCCCATGATTTTAGAATCATCCTGTATATTGTATTAGTGTTATACTTGTATTAACATAAAAACTATCTTATTTAAGGTTAATTGAAATGTTGCCTTACATTTTTGTTTAAAAAAAAAATTATATTTCATATATAATTAACGAGAATTAAAACAGATAAAATAGGTACGTTGGTAATGCCTTTAAGAAATATTTCTTATAGAATATATTATAAGACAGAGTGCGTACGAAT
This sequence comes from Clitarchus hookeri, assembly GCA_002778355.1. NCBI lineage: Eukaryota > Metazoa > Arthropoda > Insecta > Phasmatodea > Phasmatidae > Clitarchus > Clitarchus hookeri. The sequence goes on along the minus strand of NQII01000970.1, from coordinate 448,128 downwards.
GCGACTCGTCGTCCCTTTGGTGTAATTTTCTAGACTCAGTTAAGCTTTGTTTACATGGGGCGAAGGAATATCCCGCAAGCAGAACTTTATCAGGGCTTCAGAGAAGTTGGAAGTGACCTTGAACAGACTGTCTCGAAGGGCACGTGACGACGGAGGAACTCACCGCAGTTGTCCTCGTCCACCCAGGTGCTGGGGCAGTCGGCAATCTCGTTGCACACGAGGCTGGAGTTGATGCAGGGCCCGTTCCTGCACTTGAAGCTGCCCTCCGGACACGCCCACTCCTCTGCGAACACACACAAGCGTGCTCACCATGGAGTGGCTTCGCCCATCATTATACACTGAAGAGCAAAAAAAAACTGGCGTAGGCGTGCGTGTGCAAATAACAGAGGTATGGAACCAATCAGAGTGACGCGATGCTGTCAGCAGGTAGATCGGTTACTGCTGCTACAGTGGCAGGTTATCAAGATTTAAGTGAGTTTGAACGTGGAGTTATAGTCGGTGCACGAGAGATGGGACATAGCATCTCTGAGGTAGCGATAACATTTGGATGTTCGCGTACGACCATTTCACGAGTGTACCGTGAATATCGAGAATCCGGTAAAAACATCGCATCTTCGACATCGCTGCGGCCGGGAAAATATCGCGAAATAACGGGACAAACGACGACTGACGAGAATCATTAAACGTGATAGACGTGCAACCCTTTCTGAAATTGGCGCAGATTGGATTTGTGGACTGCCCTGCAGGATTCATGGTGTGAATTGCCTCCTGCATACCTTCAGACATTAGTCGAGCCCATTCCACGTCGTCTTGCGGCACTTCTGGGTACTCGGGGGGCCCTACACGATATTAGGCAGGTGTACCAGTTTTTTTGGCTCTTAAGTGTATACGGACGATATGATGAAGTCAGTATTTTTACCATCGCCATGTTTCAAAATCCAAAAATTAAAATTTAGCTTTTCGAGATTGCGATTTAGCCTAACTACTACTTTTTAAAGCATACTGTAGATAGATTTATTGGAATAAATGTGGCAGTTATACATTTGCTCAAAAAGTATGCAATGAGGAGGCATTTTATACAAAATCATTCATGTTTTGAGCAATAACATGAAGATGTTCGACCAAAGTTAATTTTAAATAACCACTTTCCAGAAAGCCGTCGCCTGACTATTCCTACTAGAATATAGTCATCCAACCACTCACACAGAGATGATTTATGATGATGGTAATGGCAATCACGACGATATTAAATGACGTCGACGATGACGAATACAAATATTACGAACACAATTGCTACTAAACCGATAATGTGTTCAGATTGAATGCAGGAGTAGACTCCAGAGGCATATAACAAAGTCGTTTCTATTCAGCCTGTTTTAGAAGTTACTAATGTTTCGTTCGCTGGTATAGTCCATTCACGGTTACTTCTCACTTTTCTGAAGTCCTGACAAATTCATTTTTTTTGGTTACCGATTACGTATCCTTCNTCCATTCACGGTTACTTCTCACTTTTCTGAAGTCCTGACAAATTCATTTTTTTTGGTTACCGATTACGTATCCTTCCGCTATATGTAAACATGAACACTGCCATGTGACTTCTACGTTTTAACTCTCAAATGCTTTGTTTACATTTTANGAACACAATTGCTACTAAACCGATAATGTGTTCAGATTGAATGCAGGAGTAGACTCCAGAGGCATATAACAAAGTCATTTCTATTCAGCCTGTTTTAGAAGTTACTAATGTTTCGTTCGCTGGTATAGTCCATTCACGGTTACTTCTCACTTTTCTGAAGTCCTGACAAATTCATTTTTTTTGGTTACCGATTACGTATCATTCCGCTATATGTAAACATGAACACTGCCATGTGACTTCTACGTTTTAACTCTCAAATGCTTTGTTTACATTTTACAGCAGTTCACAGATTTCTGTCATTTCAAAACCATTACCTACGAATGTTCACAATTTATGCATACAACCATATTTAGGTCAGCTTTATGACTTTTTTAAAAATGTCCCTATTTATGATAGTTCTTACGATTATTATTTTACACTGTTAACATATTTGTTATACTCGAAATATATATATATTTGCCGCGACTGTGTTTAGCCCTGTTACAAAGACGGGGAAAGAACTGTAGTATTGAACCTCTTGTTATTTATGTGTGTTGGAGTGTTTCGTTAAAGTAACGGTCTCAGTTGGAACAAATATTAAAACAAAGGAGCAACCAGTCCAACGAAAAAGACCGTAAATTTAAACACACAATTCCCGCTCATATTATTTGCATAGGTACTTAGTTTTCACTAGGTTAATATAACTATTTATTTAAAATTTTCTGGCTGGGCTTACTAATTTGTTGGGATTGTGACAAAAATTCAAATCACTGAAACATAGCACGTTACACTTCTGTGTTTCAAACACCTAGGGCAATGTTACAAGGTTGAACCAGCGTAACGACCACGATGCAGCCAAATACTTCCACACGCAGCTCTAGCGACACACGTTACAGTATATTTATTACTGCTATGGAAACATTGATTCATCACAACATCGTAAATTGCATAAGTAAGTTTAAAAAACACAAAGTGTACGGAATTGATGTGGTAATTTGAAGTATTTTTCGGAGCAAGAAAAATTAACGCTTCGTTGAACAGCAACACGCCATGTCGAGTCACCACTCACCAGACGCGACTTCTGCCAACTTCATGGAATTACTACTTGAAGTTGTCCCAAATCAGTGCGTTATTTGCCTGGATCAGCGTACGGGAGTGGGGAATCCGCTTTTTTGGTGCAAACTACTGCTCTTATACTACCTTAATATCTCATTCGAAAATTGTTAACTCCACTTGACCTGGGGAACAATCGACGAATATAAAATAATAAATAGACTACTTTTTTGTTGTTGTTAGCGATGCTATTAGAGTTTCTATGCTTGTTCTGGGAGAGGGATCCGAGAAATGAACAAGAATACAATCACCAGTTTATATTTTGGGGATCTTAAGTTTGACCTTGTTCAGTAAAGGTGCCGTCAACCTCTGTAAGTGACCTTAATCTTCAAAATTTAAAGTTTAAAATATTTTCCTGCTTATGCACTGAAGAGCAAAAAAAAAAACTGGTACACCTGCCTTATATCGTGTAGGGCCCCCGCGAGCACGCAGAAGTGCCGCAAGACGACGTGGCATGGACTCGACTAATGAATGAAGGGATGCAGGAGGCATTGAAATGTGCGCCAAATTTGAGAAAGGGTTGCACGTCTGTCACGTTTAATGATTCTCGTCAGTCGTCGTTGACCCGTTCGTTCACGATCTTTTTCCGGCCACAGAAATGTCGAATGTTTGATGTTTTACCGGATTCCCGATATTCACGGCACACTCGTGAAATGGTCGTACGCGAACATCCAAATGTTATCGCTACCTCGGAGATACTATGTCCCATCTCTCGTACGCCGACTATAACACCACGTTCCAGTGTAAGTTCAAAGTCGCAGAAAGTCAAATTCACTTTCTTAGGAGACAGTTGAATTGCATTTCATAGAAATTCAAGACTGGGCCGCAACCTTACACTTTGCCTTATTTCTGCTTAAGAACACTTATACCTTATCTTCTAATGCGTTCGAATTTTATATGAATGAGTATTGGCAATGTGATTTCTGTACTCACAACGTGCGTCAGGTAAATTATATTCGTGTAAATAGTATTTACGGACGTCCCCAATCGTATGCCGTTTCGGTGATCAGTGTTATTCCATACATAATAAAAAAAACTAAACTTGCGTTTAAAACCCAAACACTTTGTGTCTCACTTGGGATTCGAACCTGGAACCTCAGGACTAAGAGCGATGCCTTAGCCTCAGCCACGGATGTAACTTATTGGCCTTACTACGTATCTAAAAGTATGTAAAATCCATTTACTGAAATCGATTGAAAATAAAAGTCACAGTGAAATAGACGATTAAAATAGACCTTTCCAAAATATTGTGTATAATCCATTCACGGTATCTTCGATACTTTTCAAAAGAACCTTTGAAAAATCATCCTAGGAGTTACATGTTCAATTGGTTATAAAAAAATGGTATATGGAAAAAGGTTTTGTCTTGCTTTTAGCACTGAAGCACTATATAAATTGGTTGTTTTAAGTTTTAAGTATATTTTTTCAATAAATTTTAATAATTTGTTAAAAGTCCGTAAGAATTAACAACGGATTTTGAAGGGACATGTTGGTTATAGCTGAAAAGAAATAGTTCGTAGGTTAAATATTAATATGTATAAATTTAATGCCGTAATTATTAAGTTAATATTGCTAAACTATATATTTACATTTTTACGTAGCACTCATGGGTAAAGATTTCACCGTTATTAATNGAAAGTAGATATTTAGCAGGGTTTCAGAAAATCTTGAAGTTACCGTGAATACATTATAGTATTAAATTATTTTAAATTGATAATGAAATATTTTTTTTTATGGAAATTAAATTACATTTCTAAATAATAGTATTAGATTTTAATTTATAAGAACATCGTAGTTATTAAACACAAAGTAAGCACTCATTTCCAAATTAATAACGAACTGTTTTATGCTATTGAGAAACAAAATATTTTTACAGTTGTAAATATTTCGTACGGCCAATAAAAAAAAATGCATTTTTACTGCCCCAAAAACAGTTCGAGACAAAACAGGAAGTGTGCACAACCGTGTTAATAAATCAACAATTATCTTTAATCGCATTAACCAATAAAAATGTATTTACAACTATACAAGCGAGGTTGTTTTTGTATTACAGATATTTGTTTTAGGTCTGCAGTTATTATAGAAGAAGAGTTGAAAACTTAAATTTAAGAGAATAAATTTCAAGATAATTTGCAGAGGTTTTTTGTTTGCATAAGTATATAGTGCTTGTTTCGTTTTTCTGCGCACATTTTCTGCGGAGTATTATCGTTCCCTTCATCTTCTATACTTAAACGCCACCATCGCGTTCTAGAAACAGCAAACATTTTGAATGCGTGTTATTTTTAACTCGGACTCTCACGTGGGAATCCTGCGGTAAATATCGCTTAGCTAACGACTGCTTTATCCAGGCCAAGTGAAAGGATTTGTGGCAGCAACGCCGGCTTTGAAGAGAAACGCTTCGCGGGCGCGTATGACACCGTTCACAGCATATTAATATTCCGTGTGTGGGAAATTTCTCGCATTTCGCTGCAAAATAATGGTTTCATGGTTCGTTACGCCAAGTAAGAGTGTTTTCACAAAGGGAAGCATATTGTAAACACGCTTTTGTAAGATCGTGAATTCATCCGTGGACGCAGCTATGCTAAGCCGCGATGGAAAGACAGGACTAGCTACAACACGACTGTGCAACGTAAATTAAATTCTTGACAACGTAGGTGAGCGATTGTTGACCAAGTCACTTCCACTACACGCTGCTAACTTTACTCAACTCATCGCTAATATTTGCTACTTTTCACTGGAATCACGAACGTGTCACACGAGACAGATACTTAACTCAATGGCATCTCTCTCACTTGCAGTTGACTACAAAAGACACGAATGAAATTCCACGCTCCCGTGCTGCATTATGCCAAGCGTGAGACGGCTACAATTCTGATCTTACATTTTATGTAAACAGAAGCGTCCATTTAGAACGATGCACACCCAAGCCTTTCCCATGATTTGAACACAGAACCGTCGTGAAATAAATTTATTATGTGAACAAAGGGCTTCTACAAAAATAGGCAAACAAATGCACTGTTACTAAAGAGACAGGAATAGTTTGAAAACCATCAAAAGTAAGATGTAAAGTGATTATGTAAGCAAANCATCAAAAGTAAGATGTAAAGTGATTATGTAAGCAAAAAATTAAAACATAATGCTATTAAAAAACCTGCAACAGTAGTACTTGGGAGGTACAATTCCTCGAGACTCGAAATTCTAGTAAGAGATTAAATTCATAACACTACAACTTATATTTTCTTATAGAAGGCAGTAGAATGATTATCTGCGTCCGTGAACAATGTATTTTAAATGGGGCAANTACAACTTATATTTTCTTATAGAAGGCAGTAGAATGATTATCTGCGTCCGTGAACAATGTATTTTAAATGGGGCAAAACTGGAACCTGGCACCGGCACCGCGGCCGTCATGTTGTGACGTCACCCAACCGTCATCCTATATCTGTCTGACCTTGATATTTGACCTTGACCTCGACACCATGTACATTACCTTGAATTACCTTGAAACAAAAAAATACAAAAAATGCAAAAAAAATTATAAAATACAAAAAATTATAAAAATAAAAAAAAATTAAAAATTAAAAAAATTATTTTTCAAAAATTTTCAAAGATGTACATGTAGGAGGTCGGGGATTCGATGACAGGTGGATCGACTAGGCTCCCGACATGACCAGCCCTCGCCAGGTCGACCAGTGCACATCTCGTCAGCCATGTTAGGTGTTGATGACCTTGACCTTCAACCTTGACCTTGGATAACCTTGAAGCCAAATAAATCCGAAAAAATCCAAAAAAGGTTAAAAGAATTTATTTAAAACCATTATTTAAAAAAAAACTTACATTTCCTGACGCCCCTCCACCACCACTCTTATAAATTTTTTTATTGGATATTTCATCGGTCAATTACTTGCCTTCGCTAATTAGTATGCGGGCCTCTTCCCCCTCACCAATACTCATTCTGTCGTATGCAGCCATCTTGGTTTTTCGTTTATCATTTATTTATACATGACTGGAAGACGCCATCTTGCATTTCATATGTTTACTTTTACATAACATAGGTGGAGCTAGTGTATTAATAATCGATATCGCCACCAGGCGAGTTGTGAATTCAGGCACCAGGCGGCAGCCATATTTGTATATGTTTTTAAAGTATAGGTTGCACTGTCGGCGCCTTCCATGTTGGATTCCATTTTCAACACATAAGTGGCAATAATTACCCGACTTCGCTGTTAGGCGAGCTGCCAGCATCCACCCACAGGCCAGCTGTTGACATTGAAATTTTTTTATAGGCATAGGAGAATCTGCAATTTTCATCCTATTTAAAAAATAATTTTTTCAATTAGCAGTATACCTACACGAATGATACGGAACTTTTACTACCTGCATAATTGATCAAATATATATTTTTTTGTATTAAAAACTTTAATTAAGACTGACCAAGAAAATTTTTCATTGTAATGCTAATTAAAGTACAATTGAAATTGAGTATTTATTCTGTTAACCCTCACCCCAACACTATAGTCCGACCAGTTAATCACCATCGCTTAATCGCTTACCACTACCGCTCTTGTGCTCAGTATTGTCCGCCAGAGTGTGCTAGCGTGGGGAAAGTATTTAATGGGAACAGACGACCCTCGGCACAGTTTCTCGTCTGATGCCAGAAGTGACAGATCGCTCTCTCACACCTCGTCTTTTAGCATTCTGACTGCTAAGTTAAGATATCTAATTACATCAGCTCGCCGGACACCCACGAGAAACGCAATCTGTAGCGACCACTGACGGAAAAAAATACAGTTTTTTAAGAGACGAGGCCTCGTATATGTAATACGCATCTTTTCAGCAGCAGCGACGGTGACAGCAGGCATGGGTTGGTACCACGTGCAGTATTCACGAGTTGGCAGCCGTGCATAAGTTGTACTTTGCTCTTTCTTGTAACACTAGCTGTCGAAGGCGCGTGGCCACCTGGAGCCCGGGAAAGAACAAGCACCCAGCTTGCAGTGGTGGCTTCGCGCTAGCTAACGAGACTTGGAGAATATTTCACACTTGAATCATCAATTATAGCATAAATATTAATTATGTTGATCACCCCTTTACACAGAGACGTCAAATTTGAAACAACATACTGTAAAAAAAAAAAGTTAAATGTTTAACCCTTTACGCCAAAGTAAATTTTGTAACAATCTACAGGTAAAAGAAAACCTAACACGCAAGTTGCAACGGGAAAGAAATTAGCTTTAATTCGTACACAATGCACATTATGGCCTACCCGGGAAAGACACTACCAGGCGAGTTGAGAAAACTTCTGACCGACTCGCTAGCCGCTAACTTATTATCGCTGCCCCCTTCGAAAAAAAATATTATTTTAATGTGAAAATATATTTTGTCCTCGTGTTATCTTCGCTCAGGTTGAACTCATGGACGCACTTAAAGCAGACAACTGACTACTGGCCGACCAACTCCTCATAAAACTGACCCCATTCAACGAAAGGAAGGTATTCGAATCGAAAGGCAAGATATCGAAAATACTGTAAAATCTCGTACTGGAAATATACGTCACGAGAAAGAAGTATTTAAAGAGCGTGTTTCGAGGTAAATATTAACGAAAAAAACCAATCGCCGAGTACTCCTTCCCCTCTAAACGAAATGCTCCCCACCCCTCTCTCAGAAAAATATTTGTTTAAAAGACATGTTGGAAAAAATTATGTGTCGTGCAAGGTTGGGTTATGTAGCTTTCTATAAAGTAACCGTAGCTCGAAAAACCCCAAAACAGAGTTAAAACCACTTCGCTACCCCCGCGATATGTGTTATGCACACTGAAGGACCCCATGCATCCCCCTCACCAAGACATCGACGCTCGTTATTAAAAAACATTCCTCTCCAGTTTAAAATCAATAGGTTAGGAAATTTAAGCAGCGGAGGGGAAAAAAATCCATATGGTTACTCCACGTGAAACAATATTTCTAGCTTTCAGATCCCGGTTATAAAACTCTTCATACATGCAAAAAATGTACGTATAGTAAGTTTTGCGGGGGGAAAAAATTATACACCGTAAAAAGACGCTAGCGTAAAGGTATACCCACCGCAAGTATAAAATCATAAAAAACTGTTACCTTTGGCAAACAAAATTACTGTGTTTTCGTACATTCGTGTGCGCTCGCTCCATTAAGAGTTATGTCTGATCCGCGGTAAAACACAACCACCCTCCCCCTCCAGAGTCAAAGCATAGCTCCTACGTGACATTAGCCGAATGAAAAGTGACATGCGAACATGTGTATGTATATGTGTGGGGCCTCTACGCAAGCAGATGTCAACAGTATTCACTCTTTATGAATTACGTGAACTAAAACACAGTTTTATTCCCGAGATGCTAGTCCACCATGCAGATTTATACCTCAATACGAACTCCAGCAAAAACACGCGCATACAGCTCTCATTCTGCACCCTTCAACCACGCCGAGACATATAGGTAAAGGCTTCACGAGTGCTAAAAAATTAGAGCATATTGCAGCCAGTGCATTTCGAATGTAGAAAATTAATTCTATGTACAAATTGTTTGTAAATAAATTCCGTTTCGAACTCCACCTTTGTTTTTTATTCGTATAAAAAATCTAATGTTTAATTTTTTCTTAATTCCGGTGAAAGAAAAGATACTTTATAATGCTGTGAAACTAAGAAATAAAAAGAAAAATGGCGCATTCTCCACTTGCTCATACGTCAAATGCACACGCGCATACACACCTGCACAAACACAGAGCCCGAAATATTCCAATTGCAGGAGAGACTGATAGAAGCATTAAAAAACTACTAAGACACAAGCATACTTAAAGAAGTGGTCACGAGTCCCATTNAAGCATTAAAAAACTACTAAGACACAAGCATACTTAAAGAAGTGGTCACGAGTCCCATTACAGAAGTAAACGAGAGGCACGTGCAGTCGCAATCTGAGCTCGCGCACACGGCCAGCCGCGCTGCACCAGGTGTTGAATGGGACTTTGCCCTAGCGCACTGACCGCCGGGGGAGGCTTGTCGCTGCAGCAGCTGGTTTTATTTCTTGCACACGCCAACTTTAATTCATAGGATAATAAAGAGAGATGATATCTGCACACACATGTCCACACTAGGAGAGACCCATGTTCATGGGGACCCGGGTTCGATTCTCGACTCGTTCAGTCTAATTTTTTTTTTTTTAATAATCACTCCAGGTGAATGTCGGGATGGTTTCTTGGCTGAGTCCTTACTCATTCCCGTTTGCCCTAGCAACTTGCTCCGTCTGAAAAGTGTGTAAACGTTAATTTTTTATTATAATTTTAGCTTGTACGACATCTAAAAATGAAATATCACGCCACTATTTTACATTAGTCAAATAGGTGAACACGAACGAGAAAGATACATATCCAAGTCTAGAATGGCAGGATGGACAGATCACTAAACTAAAATGGATTATATATTGTTTTCATGTAGCAAAGCCGAGAAAAATGTTTTAAAATAAAATTACACAGAAAAAAAATTGCATGGGCTGTATAAAAAAACGTAACTATTAACACCTCTTGTGTTCTCCCCCCCCCCACTTATGAAGGAAATTCGCATTTTTACAGTACACCACTGAACGAAGAATTCATCTTCTCAGGACCTCGTACGTAAGCGAGACTCAATCATACGAAAAAAAAAAGAAAATGTATACTGATAATTTCAAAAATAGGTCAAGAGAAATTCGAGAGTGCAGAATTCCTTTCCACAGGTGGCGGAAAAACATGTGTAAAATTCTATCATCCCATATATTTAACATCCCTTTCACACGGAAAATGACTTAAAAACTTGCCCACCACACTGCCTACGGAAACACCTCCCAGTCAGAACAGAAGTATTTTTCTAAGCTTCATCGCCAGTTTACGACATTATGAGGGATGTGTTATATTTCTTCACGTATTTGTATCAACCCCCTGTCAATTTCACGATTTTAACAAATATAAAATATTTTACAAATCTGCACATCTCCTGCTGTTTTAAATCGGTGCCTTCTTCATAACATTATATTTAATTGTCATATTCAAATTACCATTAATAATATTTACCGTTTTTGCTAGGTGCAATTTTCAACAACACATTGCAGCTATAGTCCATTTCCGTCCCTCAGTGTGCACATTAGGAGACTTCATCAGGACGGTCCACCGTTAATTTTCACAACTCCTAATCATGCATTTTATAGTATCTATGTACAATAAATATGCCAAGGGAAAATTACACCATGCCTATCCTACTTCAGCCACACAGTTTTGCATGTCTTAATACACGAATCAGTTTGAAAAATACCTGGTTTCTCTATCCACCACGGGTGCTTTGACATCACGAGTCATTGCCAGATACATTATTATTCGTAAGAAAAAAAATCATCGGTGCTAAATTCATAGAATTGGAGGAAAAAATATGTTTCGGTTGCTCATAAACACATTGCCAGCAACGCTTAACATACAGGCCGTTGCCAAAGAATGAGCATTGATGCAAAACCAGCAGAAATCATCAGTTTTATGAAAACTATTCAAGAGAAAAATTTGTTAAAAAAATATCGAAGCTGGCGAATGCTTTCCCACGCAGTTCATAGTGAGTGAATCCGTGCATGTAGAAAAATAGGCCACCTTTTTTTTCCAAGTTGACAGGTTCATCTGCTGTTATTGGTTGCTGTGCAAGACGGCACGTATAGCAGACCCGCAACGGCTTACCAACTGCTTGCTCTGTTCGTGCAATCGAGGCAAGTTAGGTAATTTTCAGTACTTCATGTCGCATTTTTCCGTTTACCCGCTTAGGTATCCAATGTCCCAGTAGCAGGATTCGATGCTTGTGTGGCTAGAAAAGACGTCCACATATATGTTGCCGAAATGCATACACATGTATATACGACCCAGGAGGAGGAGAAGGAGGATTGCTGGCTCCTGCATGTGATGTCTCAAAGCTATTGGTCAGCTGCAATCTCGTGAAAACTCGGTGATTGGCTCGTCGGTGTCCGAACAATATACACTGAAGAGCCAAAAAAACTGGTACACCGGCCTAATATCGTGTAGGGCCCTCCGAGCACGCAGAAGTGACGCAAGACGACGTGGCATGGACTCGTCTAATGTCTGAAGGTATCCAGGAGGCAATTCACACCATGAATCCTGCAGGGCAGACCACAAATCCAATCTGCGCCAATTTGAGAAAGGTTTACACGTCTGTCACATTTAATGATTCTCGTCAGTTGTCGTTTGTCCCGTTCTTTCACGATATTTTTCCGGCCGCAGCGATGTCGAAGATGTAATTTTTACCGGATTCCCGATATTCACGGTACACTCGTGAAATGGTCGTACACGAACATCTAAAAGTTATCGCTACCTCGGAGATGCTATGTCCCATTTCTCGTGCCCCGACTATAATGCCACATTCAAACTCACTTAAATCTTGATAACCTGCCATTGTAGCAGCAGTAACCGATCTAGCTGCCGACCGCGTTGCGTTACTCTGATTGGTTCCATACCTCTGTTATTTGCATACGCTCACCTATACCAGTTTTTTTTTGGCTCTTCAGTGTATATCAAAAAATTATTGCAATATTTTTTCGAGGACATGAGCGACTCTATTAAATTAATTGAATAAAAAATGCATGTGAATAATGTAGTTTTTTTTAATGTTTACCTAATTTGCCAGAATATAATTAAAACTTAAAAGCTATAGATATAAAAAATATAATTAAAAAGTATTTTATGGTACAATTGTACTATATATACAATTATATAAATAAATGAAAAATATTTTTTTAAATTGAACAACTTAAAAATTAAACAATTAAATAATCAAGCAGGTAGTAAAAGTCCCGTATCATGCATGTAGGTATACTGCTAATTGGAAAAATTATTTTTTAATAGAATGAAAATGACAGCTTTTTCTATTCCTATAAAAAAAATATGAGTGTTGAGAGCTCACCTTCCTACTGAACCGAGAGAGTGGGTGAATGCTGACAGCTCGCCTAGCAGCGAAATCGAGTAATTAACGCCACTTATGTGTTGAAAATGGAATGCAACGTGGAAGGTGCCGATAGCGCAACCTATACTTTAAAAACATATACAAATATGGCTGCCACCTGGTGCCTAAATCGACAAATCACCTGGTGGCGATATCGATTATTAATACACTAGCGTCACATAGGTGATGTAAAAGTAAACATATGAAATCCAAGATGGCGTCTTCCAGTAATGTTGTGTAAATAAATGAGAAACGAAAAACCAAGATGGCTGCATACGACACAATGCGTATTGGTGAGGGGGATGGAGGTCTGCCGACTAATTAGGGAGGGCAAGTAATTTACCGAATATATAACAAATAAAACATTCGGTAATTGTGGTTGTGGAGAAACCTCTGGAAATGTAATTTTTTAAAATAAATTTTTAAATAACAGTTTTTTAACAGATTTTTTAAAACATTTTTTTGGATTTTTAGGAATTTTGTGTGATTTTTTTAATAGAATTTTTGGTTTAAAATATATCCCAGGTCAAGGTAGTAGGTCAAGGTCATCAACATCTAACATGGCTGACGAGATGGGCACTGGTCAACCTGGCGAAGGCCTGTCGTGTCGGGAGCTTAGTCGATACACCTGTCATCGAACCCCAGACCTCCTAAATGTTCACCTTTAAATATCTTTTTTTAATGATTTTTTATTATTTTTATTTGAGGGGGGTGGGAGGATCTATAATTTTTCTATATTGTTGTTTTATTTTGTTTTAAGGTCATTCAAGGTCATGGAGGTAGGGTCAAGGTAAAAGGTCAAGGTCAGACAGATCCTAGACGACGGTTGGGTGACGTCACAACATGGCGGCCGGCGCCAGGTACCAGTTTTGTCCCATTTAAAATACATTGTCCCCGGACGCAGATAATCATTCTACTGAAGGCGTTGCCCATCAGACACTCACATATTTAAGTTCGGAATAAAAAAGTATTATATTAATGTAGGTTTTGGAAGAATGCACTTTATACGAGACATTTAGGCTAGGTGTCTGAAAGCATTCAGTTGAATAAGTAATATTCCGTGGTCCTCGGCGTTTCGTCGGATGGTTGCTCGTGTGCATTCGAATATAATGGCAAGTATTCTTACACTGATATAATAAAATTAAAATTCATAAGATCGCAAATGTACTCTGCAAAAAAAAAAATCGTTGGCGAATTATCTTAGGAATTTTTGTTTCTCCCGCCCTTACATTCCGGCGATGCACCATATACACCTTGTTTCACCCTCATTGGCTCTCAAAACCTCATAGTTGACCCTTTCATACCCACATCAACTTACGGTTTCGGATCTTGAAAAATAATAATTTTTTGACGCTTGCTGTAATTAAGACGACAAAAAACTTTCGTTTTCGTTATCGCAAACAATAAGCTGTAGTATTGGTGTTCGGTGATATGATGGTATGGTGATATGAACAAGCCATAATGTTTAAGCAGTAGCAGAGTTTACTAATCAGTAACACAGGGAAGATCATTGGACACTGAGCATCATAGTCTACAGTGCTGGTCAAGCATAACATTAACTGTGCAACATGTAGATGATTGTCTACACTGGGTATGAAAGGGCTGAGAGAGGCCCGTAATATCTCCACCCCACTCCGTGAAAGGCGTGTAATATTTCTAAGGGTGTTACGATGTGAAGAGCGACGTCTCGAGGAGGTACTCACTGCAGCCGACGAGGTGCGAGCCGTCGGCACAGCCGTGCCGCGGGTCCCCGGAGTTGAAGCAGCGCAGGTCAGCGTCCACGCACTGCCCGCTCTCGCACCGGAACTCCGCCGGCGTGCACGCCCTCGTCTGCAGCTCTGCAACAAGCGCGCACGGCGTAGAACACGTGCCGGTACAGATCCGCAGTCGCCGGCTCACCGGTCAGGCTCACCGCTTGTCCGAGTGACTGAAGGCGCGAACCCTCTTCCTCCTTCGCCGAACGTCCGTCGAAAGGCGCGGCGGTAGGCGAGACCGTATAGAGAAGTCAGGGGAAGTCGAGGAGAAGGAGAGAAGGGAGGATGAGGAGAGTCCGCAGAAGAAGTACGAAGTAGAGTGCGCACTTCAGTTGCATCACCAGACCACACAGTAATTATCCCATTGGCCGCACGAGGCTATGGGAAACAGCCTCGTGTCTGATTGGTAGAAACGTACAAAATTCGCGTTTGTTATTTGAAGACAGAATATACTTTATACATATGTAGGGCCAGTGACTTTTCGCGTAAAAATCGGAGCACACAGTAGACTTCAATACTATATACACACCTCAGCTGTTGTTATACCTCCATTGGCTGCTGGCGCCGTGTCCGTCTTTGAACAAGTCACTCAGGACTAAGTAACTCTGACACTGAACCTTCGTGATTCGTGCGTAAACGGTTAACACTAGCCAGAACATTTTTTAGCCAATCGAAGAAGCTGGACGACCCTATAGTGTTTTGGACTGTATCTTGTCTCGAAATATTTTCGCGAAATATCACTACCCCTATACATATGTGAGTTTGTATCGCTTTTATCACTGACCTAAAGTTTCCTAGGCCAGTCCTGTGCAGCTCTGAGCAAACAGCGAACAAGCAACTGCAGGATGGCCCAATCCCGTCTAGACAGGTCGAAACTAAACCGGGTCCTCACTCTTGTTCGAGCCAATAAAGAGAGGATATATGCTCGAACACATACAGGACAGTGAAATCTAGAGCGCTGCCAGACTATAACGCGGATTTCGTACGTCTCCACCGACTGGTTTCGGCGTGCCGCAAAAGGCTCCCTATAGGCAGTTCATGGTAAAGTGAGCGCTTTTTAAGGCCCTTCTTACAGGCTTTAACTTCTAATAAATATATTTTATTGCTGCTTCAGACGTTAACTTTTGAGAAGGGTGAAATGTACACAGTGTATTTGTTAGTCGCATGGCAGTGTTTATATAAAAAGTGGTGGAAAGATAGAAATTGACTGAAAGGAAAATATTATGCAAAGCATTAAAAAGTGCTCACTTTACCGTGAATAACCTATACATATATGTACCTATAGCCTGGGCTGCCTGCTGACAAGTAGGTTACCAGGAGCTGATTGGCGAACGAAGTGTTGCAACGTTTTGCTGGCCGGTGACGCCATTTTTCTGGTGGGTAAGGTTAGGGTTTGTGGAAGAAGTGGCTGTCTAACCTTTGTATTCTTGACGCTTTGTGTCGACAACGTAGAACAGGCGCCGGTACAGATCTGCAGCTGCCCGCTGCCGGACAGCTGTTCGAAGTGACTGAAGACTACCCCCGTCGACAGTTGGTGATCGGCATGTGGTTGAATAGAAGCGGTGAAGGACGGTCGTAACAGCCGGAGAAGAAATACGGGGTAGAGTGCGTACGTCGGCTGCACAGTTGTAAATTTTGGTGTTCCAAATATGGTATTTTCGTTTTCTTTGTCAACATCGCTGTGAAACCTAGAGCACTATTAATCGAAATTTACTCGCATTAACCAAATATTATGCACATAAATCGAGGATTTAATGGGAAACGAAATGTTACGTGACGTCTGCATCTCTGACTAGGTGATGTAAACAATCCTGATAGGAATAAGCGGATAAAAGTTTCGGATATGTGCATAATACAAATATATGTATAAATCCTCTTGAGTTGAGGGGAAGGGCAAATTTTACGCCCACTCAGAATCTTCAGTTGTTCAGGGGTGAACGAAAGTGTTTGTCCTCTCCCCCACCAAGTAATTTAACACTTTTAACACGGTGCCTCTATGCTATACGGGTAGTCATTTCTTACATTGCCTCCCATTTAAGATCTAATACATAGGTACATATAATCAATGCTATTCTTAAATCTTGCAAGTAAACAGCGTAGAATGAAAAATATGTCCCTAAGAAAACATCCAACGCTGAAAAACAGTGCTAGACAAACTAATAAAAACTATTTATTCTGTTCTCTGTTTCTATAGGTGGGCATTAATATAGCCTCACTCTTGAACAAAACGGGCCAATACTAGTTATTAATCGGTGCAACTAAAGATAACTCCCTGTGGATAAGTGAACGAAAGCTATGGCGGAAGCAATAATCAATGCCGAGCTCTTCACAGACGCATGCAGGCGTTTCGCATCGAGTTTATAGCAAACCATATATTCGATACGTAATTTTATCGAGTATTGAAAGGGCTAATTCTTTCAAACCTACTTTATATTATGGTTTCAGTTGTTGAAAATAAGAATTTTTTTTTTTCCATGCAGTACTTAAGCCAGTACAACTCAGGTTTCCCTGTCACAACCAATGAGGTGTAGACTTTGTGACTGAAGTAATATGAACCAATGACGTCCTAGAACAATAGCACGTTTTACGAATTAGTTATTCCCCAAAAGATCATTTAGCACAAAGCCTCACAGAGTACAGAACCGTCCAAAAATAATTTTGTTGCACAGTATGTACACAGTTGTGTGCGGTGGTTCTGAATGGGTTTATAGGCGATTTTTGTGTTCAGATCTGTAAAACACTAATAACTGCAACTTTGAATCGTTTAATGCGCCTTTACAAATGATGGAATAAGTCAACGAAACGCAACAAGTGTATACCTTTTAATTAACAGCAAATATAACTTTTTTTCACCTGTTGAAAGTTTTCGCCATACAGGACACGAAACATCCTTACGTCCTTCTGTGTGGTCCTGGTTTAACTCTTTCAAGCTCGTTTGAATGAACGGTTACGGGCGTTGGAAAGAAGAAATAGTTTCAGAAGAGCCGTACTTTCACTGAGACAGCATTTGTTTCTTCAGCGCACCCAGTGAGCGGTTGACTTTGTGTTCGGCGATGGTCACACGAACAGCTGTCGCTACAGGGTGGCGGCACAGTTTGCGAAGGGCCAGTGAGCTCCGAACCTTGTTTTTCACAGTACAATCGTGGATAGGGTTGACCCTGTAATTCCCCAATACACCAGGGTTTTGCTGAATCAAACGAAGTTGTTTGGCGCCGCCAATTGTTGGCACAGAGGCATTGAAATACCGTGTTGTTGTAAATAAATTATTTTGTTGTTATTAGCTGGTTGCCCCAAACAAATATGTAATCAGCGTAACTTAATATGTGTTTGGCTCCACGAACATTATAGAGTTTCGGTGATGCCTGACCGAGATAAGAACATTTATTCTCTGCGTCCTAGTGCTACGACCTAATGACCTCAGTTGAAGGGGCTACAGGTGAAATTTGAATGTTTTTAAATACATAACTACCAATAATAGACAACGTGAGCAAATAAATATTTGAAGTTTTACAGCTTAACTTTTTAGTTTCCTGTTAAACTTGTTTTATCTGAATGTTTATACCATTAGTAAGAACCAATAATTCACTAAAAAAAACCAGTACCCTAATTGCCACAAAAAATGAGAACAAACTCTCGAACAGTATTTTCGAACGAAATCAAATCAAATGAGCTGCCAAACAAATATAGTTGATTAAACTAAATATTTTGTGGACAGTCTAGTTTCTGTTGGCCCGGCACAGAGGTTTTATTTCTTAAAACACGTATTTTGTTAGATAAAGAAAATAAATTTAGCTCCTTCACAAGTTTTGTTTGCACAACAAAATATTTTGTTGGGGGAACTAAACATTTTCCGGCACTATACAAAAAACATTTTGTTGGCTTTTGCTCAGTGTAGTTTCTGAGAGGGAATGAGGAGTTATAATTTAAAGCGCGACTTTGACTGTTTTCGAGAGGCGCTGCAACTTCACGCCGTAGGACACCACCGTGCTAGCTAGACCTCGCGGTTCTTTGTATGGTCGAGCAGAGGCAACTTGTTCACTGGCTGCTGTAGTTAATTCTTTCTTTCACTCAGACACGTGTAACTAAGCCACTATAAAACTAAGTGTTCGCAATTGATAAACAGTTCTGCTGGTCGTGGCAGATGAACGGCAGTCTAATGCCACCTCGTAAATCACCAAGACTGCTTTTGAAATAGTTTGGAAATTTACAGTGTCTCTGCATCTCATTTACAGAACTGATTACATCAGATTATATTGGTGCTTATAGGGACAGAGTTGACCTATTAACGTTCACGTCGATTTTCAATTCGAACTATTGAAAAGGGAGGAATTGTTACTTTGACCACCATATGTTGACACCTAGCAGTAACATACACATGTGAATCCACGATAAGTAGGGCCAGTGACTTTTCGCTTAAAAATCGGAGCACACAGCAGACTTAAATACAATACACACACCTCAGCTGTTTGTTATACCTCCATTGGCTGCTGGTGCCGTGTCCGTCTTTGACCAAGCCACTCAGGACTAAGTAGCTCCGACATTGAACCTTCGTGATTCGTGCGCAAACGGTTAACACGGGCCAGAACATTTTTTTAGCCAGTCAAAGAAGCTGGCCGACCCTACAGTGCTTTGGAGTGAATCTTGTCTCTAGATCTTTTCGCGAAATATGACTGCCCCTAACGATAAGTCACTTTGGCTGTGTTGCGCAAGCAGCAGCCAGTTGTAAAGTTTCAACGTGTCATCAGAGGCCAGTGGTAAGGACTATAATCAGCAGGAACGTTAACTCGTACTGGTTCTGGTATCTGACCGCCAGCAGCACTGGCCACGATCTCATCTGTTCTGCATCTGCCGCTAGGTAAACGATTATACTACGGATAACGTGTTAAGGGGTTGGAGAGAAAGTGACTGGTCGAGCCGTAGATAACATTGAAACAGCTCGTTTGTCCGGTTCCTTCGCGGAGCGCACGTGGGAAGTCGTAGAAGCGACTCACCTCCACAGTCCATCTCGTCCGAGCCGTCCGGGCAGTCGAGGAAGAAGTCGCACCACAGCACTTCCGGTACGCAATGGCCGCTGCGCAGGCACTTCCGTTGTCTCGGGGCGCAGGTCACAGCTCCTGCATTCACACGCAACACTTCCACTACAGTCCACTCGTGGTCACTTGCAAGTTTCCTGAAGGCCCTGCTGAAGTTCTACTTCCAAGACGTTCCTCCGCCTCGTGCAAACAAATATTAACCGAGCCTGGAAAATTACACCAAAGGGAACGCCGCGCCGCATTCGTGCGCACTCAGTGTAATCACATTGTGCATAGAAACTATTTCTTACTAGGCGTTACCAACGTTTTATCACTGTTTTTATTCATATTAATTACAAATGAAATATTATAATTTATAGATAGAATATAAATAAAATTTCAATTTAAGCAAAACTAAGGTATTTTTACGTTCTTCTATGTTAACAATAGTATAAAATGCTTGTGACACAAAATACAATTATAAAACAACCAACGCCGTTATACATAGGGTTGATATTTCAAAGGTTTGTTTTAAAAATGTGAAAAAATCGCGAATATAATATACTTGCTTCGCCATGGCTTCAGTAGGGTTGCTGGGCGAGCTGGTCTTTGCTCACGACTGTACCTGTGTACCTCTTGGCAGGGCCATAAGCCAGTGAACCGCTCTTCCCCGGCTGAAGTCCCCTCGTCAGGGAACATGGTTTCTCTAAAAGAATTCCTCCCTGTTTCGTACTTACAAAAACTAATCTTAGAAACACTTTTGCTAAGGAATGGATTTTACACTAACGCTTATAATTACGTCAGCCCACCAATCACAGAAAATCAGTATCGAAGTAACACAAATCCGACTGCTGTAGTATAAAGTAAGGACAGTAATATTTAACAAAGACACCGGGTAAATAATCAAAGGAAATACCAGTTTGAAATCCAACCTGCGAGGAAATTTTATCGTGAAAATCAGGTTTTATGTGTGGTTTGGGCATCTCGCCCCATGCCCCTTAGCTAACTTTTCTGGTTTATATGACGTGGAGCAAAACGGTTCAGATAACAGCAAACGCCAACATTCTTTGCGACTTTGCACAAACATTCATCACGAGGATTCGTATGATTCGCCTCATATAACACTCCGACTTGATGTCTCATCCTTGTCCGATTAGGAAATTGTAATTCGACAACATTTAGAAGAAATTGAGCCAATAGCAAATATTTAATTCTCTAATGGCTGGATACCGTGCGGGCGAATCAAGATAGAATTGTAAGTAATTTACTTTTACGAGGAACCGCAACTAGTAGGAAGGGTGAAGTTAAAAATATCATGAATAGTAAGTGAGTGAGTGAAGAGATTTGGTCGGCTCGTAACATCGAGGTCTTGAGAGCCGATGAGGGTGATTGAGACGAGTATGGAGCAGCGCCGGAAACGGGAGATCCCAGAGAAAACCCGCCGACCAGCGGCATCGTCCGGCACGAATCCCGCTTGCGAAAAACTAGAGTGACTCGGCCGGGGATATCATGAATAGTATATTTATTAAAGTTACCACTAGGGTTTCATGTCATACATTTTAATTATGTGTATTAATTAGGTTTTATGAGTGGCTTCGAGCAGCGACGAAGCTTAATTAGAGGAACACTAAGCATTCAAGAACAGCGAATGAATCGGCCAGGTCCTGCACTAACCTTCTCCAGACCACGCCATTAAAGAAAAGAAACCGAAGTTGGAAAGACACAGATTCTTATTTCTTATACCAGAACTATAATAAATTTACTAGAAAATATGTCTAAGCATTCAATTTCATAATCTTATGGCACCATGTATCACAGATTTTCACATGACCTCATTATACAGTCATACGAGCGAAATAGCTTCAAATAATAGCTTAGAAATAACGCTGCTAAGGAAACCGGCAGCCAACATCATCTGTGAACATTCTATAGCATATATTCGCGATACCATATTAAACAATTTCTGCATATTTCAAACAGATATATAGTAGTTAATTAATGTTGTCATATGGCATCGTTGGTTAAAGAACTATCCCAGCATTCACCTGAAGTGATTCTGAAAACGTAAATCAAGATAGCCGAAGCGGGAATCGAACCCGGGTCCTGTCGAACGCGAGTCCAGCGGTTTACAACTGCTCCACCTCACTTGGTGCTCGTGAAGAAGACTAACTGCGAAAGAAGCTCCGATTTTTTTCTTTTGTGGGTTCCAGACCAACTTAGATACTGACCTGGTACTCGTACGCCTGAACACATCAAGAGACAGTGATTTTCAACGAAATAATGTATGTGGAGCAATACTTTCTGTGCGGTCTAAAGGCACTTGACGGGTTTCTCTTAACATTAGTTTCTGTGGCCATTTTTTGTCTCATGTACTCCTAGTTAGGCCATTCAGGGCTCGGTTACTGCAAGACAATACATGCACACAACTACAGCATGTGTTGGGTGAAAAAATTATCCAATATAATATGTGAAATGAAATCACAAATATATCAGATTAATACAGTCGTCAAAAGTACACTTGCTGTTTGCGAAAATATTACGGTAATGGTTATATTCGAGAACACTTTAACGCAGATAGACTTTCAGAGTTTGATTATTTAAATTACTTCCTACATGTTAGTAGAAGGAAATAGCTAAATCTGGCGCAAGGGAATGGGGAGTATACTCCAGGCGCCGACCACCGCCAATTTGAATTTCATTTTCTCCCTTTTTCTCTCAAAATTTCCATTTTCCCCATGAAATCAACTCGTTTTGATCAAAATTTCCCTTTTTCCCGTACGATTTCCCATTTCCCCCTAAAAAAAAAAAGGATTGAGTCTCTCATTTGCAAAGAACGAGACNGACATTTTTTTTTTTTTTTTTTTTTTTTTTGCAAAAATGAGCTATTGGAAGTATTTAAGGGACTCGTTTTTTACTTGTGATCTTGACACATGGCCTCGACCTTGACCCTGTGCCCGTGAACTTGAATGACTTTGAAACAAAAAATTTCGATAAAATACTAAAAAATCCTAAAAACTTTAAACAATTTATAAAGAATGAAAAAACCTTTAAAAAACTAAAAATTATTTTAAGAAAATATTTAAAGATGTACATGAAGGATGTCCAAGGTTTGATGACAGGTGGATCGACTAAGCTCCCAACACAACTGGCCCTCGCCAGGTCGGCCACGTCCATCTAGTCCGCAATGTTGGGATTTTGTCGTTCTTTTGTTTCAAGGTCATTCAAGTTTATGGGCACAGGGTCAAAGTCAAGGTCATGGATAAAAGTCGAGGTCACATGTAAAATACTAGCCTCCCAAATCCTTCCTATGGCACGTTTAAAAAAAGTTTAGAGGCTGGTTGGG
>NQII01000970.1:411663-425272 GCA_002778355.1 Clitarchus hookeri | reverse complement strand
GGGGGGGGGGGTGGTTGCTCATTATTTTCAAATGAGGAGCTTGGTGCTTTTTGAGGGAAGAATGGAAAGTTTTAAGAGTAAAAAGGAACATTTTGAGGGGGAAAGGGCTGAGGCCAATAAAACTATGGCATGTGCTCACTTGTGTATAAAGCAGTGGAGTATGTCTTGTCACCAAATGAAAAGGTGAATGTTGCAGCTCTCTATCAATATCGAAAGGTAGTCTCCAACGCCCGTCTACCTGCGGCGTAATCTGGATTGCAGGGTGTTTGTAACGCACATTTTTAAAATAATTGTTTTCATGCATACAGAGTCTGTTTTCTCACGAAACGAAATAACACTTCACACTAGGGTGGATTAAAACTATCAACAGCTCACGCTTATTTCAAACACTAATTTGATGCTCTTCAATATGTCCAAAAATAACATTTTCAGACAGTTACAGCATAAAATACTCTGGGAAATGCCTGCGAAACAAATATAGGGCCATGCGTTGTACTTTTCTACAGACTTTCCACCAATGCAATTACAGGGTTAACGCTTAGGTCCCATAGGTAGAAGCAGCACGACGTGAATACTAAGGGGCCACGGTGGCTGAGCGGTTAGCCTGCTCGCCTCTCTACAAGACGAACTAGGTTGAATCCCCGGAAGGGTAACTCCTGGATTTTTCATGTGGGAATCGTGCCGGACGATGCTGCTGGTCGGCGGGATTTTCCCGACGATCTCCCATTTCCCCCGCCCTTTCATTCCGGCACTGCTCCATATTCACCTCAATCATCCTTATCGGCTCTCAGGATCTCGATGTTAAGAGACACCCAAATCTCTTCACTCACTCACTCACTCACGAGAATACTGCACGCCAGTTCGAGGCCTGTGCCTTTATCGCTCCCGCGCTTCTTGACCTTATAGGTGGAAACCCCTACATGTAGACTGGCTTTTAAAGCTATCGAAATCTAGCCCGCTGTTGACCTTTCAGTCTGGAATTAATTTCTGATATCAAGTGTTACGATCGTTAATATTTTTTGGCATGCGCTGTAATTGCTTCGAGCTTGCTTCTCGCAACCAGCGAACAACGTGCTGCATACTTACTGTTAGCCATCGAACAACGTGCCGCATACTTACTGTTAGCCAGTGAACAACGTGCTGCATACATACTGTTAGCCTGCGAACAATGTACTGCATACACACTGTTAGCCAGCGAACAACGTGCTGCACACTTACTGTTAGCCAGCGAACAATGTACTGCATACACACTGTTAGCCAGTGAACAACGTGCTGCATACTTACTGTTAGCCTGCGAACAATGTACTGCATACACACTGTTAGCCAGCGAACAACGTGCTGCACACTTACTGTTAGCCAGCGAACAATGTACTGCATACACACTGTTAGCCAGCGAACAACGTGCTGCATACTTACTGTTAGCCAGCGAACAACGTGCTGCATACTTACTGTTAGCCTGCGAACAATGTACTGCATACACACTGTTAGCCAGCGAACAACGTGCTGCACACTTACTGTTAGCCAGCGAACAACGTGCTGCATACTTACTGTTAGCCTGCGAACAATGTACTGCATACACACTGTTAGCCAGCGAACAACGTGTTGCATACTTACTGTTAGCCTGCGAACAATGTACTGCATACACACTGGTAGCCAGCGAACAACGTGCTGCATACTTACTGTTAGCCAGCGAACAACGTGCTGCATAATTACTGTTAGCCTGCGAACAATGTACTGCATACACACTGTTAGCCAGCGAACAACGTGCTGCATACTTACTGTTAGCCAGCGAACAACGTGCTGCATACTTACTGTTAGCCTGCGAACAATGTACTGCATACACACTGTTAGCCAGTGAACAACGTGCTGCATACTTACTGTTAGCCAGCGAACAACGTGCCGCATACTTACTGTTAGCCTGCGAACAATGTACTGCATACACACTGTTAGCCAGCGAACAACGTGCTGCATACTTACTGTTAGCCAGCGAACAACGTGCTGCATACTTACTGTTAGCCTGCGAACAATGTACTGCATACACACTGTTAGCCAGCGAACAACGTGCTGCACACTTACTGTTAGCCAGCGAACAACGTGCTGCATACTTACTGTTAGCCAGCGAACAACGTGCTGCATACTTACTGTTAGCCTGCGAACAATGTACTGCATACACACTGTTAGCCAGCGAACAACGTGCTGCACACTTACTGTTAGCCAGCGAACAACGTGCTGCATACTTACTGTTAGCCAGCGAACAACGTGCTGCATACTTACTGTTAGCCAGTGAACAACGTGCTGCATACTTACTGTTAGCCAACGAACAAAGTGCTGCATACTTACTGTTAGCCTGCGAACAATGTACTGCATACTTACTGTTAGCCAGCGAACAACGTGCTGCATACTTACTGTTAGCCTGCGAACAATGTACTGCATACACACTGTTAGCCAGCGAACAACGTGCTGCACACTTACTGTTAGCCAGTGAACAACGTGCTGCATACTTACTTTAAACAGCACCAACTATTCACAAATTAGATATGCAGTAACTCGGAGATGTCAGCTTCCTCGCAAGGAAGACGCTCTAAACATCGGCCACGGATTTNGCAAATTAGATATGCAGTAACTCGGAGATGTCAGCTTCCTCGCAAGGAAGACGCTCTAAACATCGGCCACGGATTTCTTGTTTTGTACAGAGCAAACAACAAATATCCTTCGTGTGTAACATGTCCTCGACAATGGACATGGGGACCGAACAGGTTAAGTCCTCCGACGGGAAACACGTGTCACCAGCTGTCGATGGAAGTTGGTAGCGAATCGGTACCCTGCGCGTTAGCTGCGAGCACAGTGACGGAGTACCTGCGACCTAGGCTACGTGTAGAGGCTGTTCCCGGCAAAGGGAGTACTTTTGAAATCAACCTTTGCACAAATATCACTGCCCCTACCTGCCTACATTTTGAAGGACACAATGACTGGCATGCTCCCAGTTAAGTTGGTAACTACGAAGGGGAAAGTAGTTCCATGTTTTAACGTTGAATTAAAAGTGTTAGTAAAATATTTGTGGATACCGAAATTATTTCATTTTCTGTCCTTCTTTTTTTAACAATTCTAAGTTTAATAATGTGAAAATTTGTAAACGATTGACATTTCTAATAGTTTCACAGTTTCACGTGACCGACTCGTCAATAAAGCGATCAGGCCCGTCACCATGTTGAATTGACGTGTGGTGGAAGGACACAATATAACACGAGAAGCAGACCGTAATGAGGTGTTTGAAAAGTACTCAGTCTGGCGTGAACAGCCTGCAGGTTCGATGGACTCACCGCAGTAGAGTTCGTCGCTCTTGTCCCAGCAGTCGAAGTGAAGGTCGCAGACCTGCGTCGCCGACACGCACTGCCCGTTGTCGCAGTGGAACTCCTCCGCCGAGCACGCCTCCAGCTCTGCCGACATACCCAGGCAACACAAGTCAGTTGGCATTTCGCGGCTTCGTCGCCAACCTCACTCGCACGTGTTCTTTGGGCGACACTTGCCGTGCGATTACTCATTCGCTCGACTATAATACACCACTGTAAAGGGAGTTTTGTTGTGCCCCCCCCCCCCGTGTAAAACCTTGCGTACAAAAGAACAACATATCTGTCGGCGACAGCTAAACTTGGCTAGATTTTTTATCTGCGATTTTAAGCCTTGTTATTAGTTTTCCGCAACATATAAAAAAAATTATTATCAGCGTATGTCCGAAATTATAGCCAAGTAAAATGCGTGAAACTAACAGAAGAGAATAATTTTAATGGGTTGGTTTCAATAAAAGTGTTCTATTACGCGTGGAAACCGTTATAAATATCTACTGACGACATCCTTTACAACATATTAAGGCAGAAAGATATATTTTACACTACTACAGTTAATAATTTAGTGGCCTGGCGCCCCGAGTGTAGGCAGCCAAAAATCACTGCGTCCACGAATTTGTTGACTGTACTATGTGCAACCCTACGCGCACTCGAAATTCTATCAAACAAACGTACATCTGTTTAAATACCTGACGTCCATGGAGCGTCCTTTGAGAAACACGCATCACCTGTTCTCTTGCAGTCGTCAAACCTAATACATTTTTGTTTATCTCTAAAGAGTTACGCCGTAATCAACCCTATTGATCAATTTTTTTATATTGGCCTGAATTGTGTGAACACTTTCTGAATATATTCCAGAAGCCTTCTGTAAGAGTTGAACTGCAATGCCGACTGAACTTCTAGCAAACATGCATTAAAATTAAACGTTATTATATTATTATAAGGTAAAGATATAAATATAAGACTTTATTATACTTAAAATTCATCCTTGTAAGAAAATTACACAAAAAAAAAACCTATAATAAAATAAAATCAAAAAAATACCACCGGTAATATTTATTGTTCGTGTTGGAATCCAAAACCTTAACAACTCGTGAACTCGGAACGCTTAATTTACCCGCCTTACTCCTCCCAATAACGTGAAAAAACTTTAAAGTTGAAGTATGACTGGAAATATGCTTCACGCATGCAGGACAACCAATAAAAAAAGAGAAAAATGCTAGGGCATGCGTACAGTACTTATAATTCTAGTAAACAGTGTACAATTCCCGCAGTATGCCGTTGTCTCTAGGTATTGACTGTAACGAAAGCCGATAGAGCTGTGAGCGAACAACGGCACGCCTCACAGCCGAGCGACAGCTATGTACATATGCCGTGTGTGTATACTTTCCGCTGAGGGAAAACTGCGTGCTTGTCTTACAATAATTAACATAAAAACAATCACGTTCATCACTTTTGTCTATGCGACTTTGACGGTCGTGTTGGCGCGAGGTAGGCGGATGCTGGGTGGATAGTGGAGAGGTTTGGGTGGCTCTTGAAATCGAGACCTAGAGAGCTGATGAGGGCGAAGTGAGATGATCATGGAGCAGCGCAGGAATTCTAGNCCGAGGAAAGCCGCCGACCATCGTCCGGCACGATCGCCACGCGCGGAAATGCGGGAGGGAGCCCACCGGGAGTGGAACCCGACTAGCCGCGGTGTTGAGGCGGGTAGCGAGAGCACTACCGCCAACGCCGGGCGCATGCGCGGAGGACGACAGTCGTGACTCGCCTTGAGAGTGCGATACTCACCGCAGCCCACCTCGTCGTCGCCGTGCAGGCAGTCGGGCTTGGAGTCGCAGCGCAGGCTCTGCGGCAAGGTCCTGTTGTCGCTGCACGAGAACACCGGGCCCACCAGGTCCGTCGCCACTGCCGACAACACACACGCATCTGTCATTTCAACCCGCACAACTACTCTACCGAGCCTTCAGTTTACGAGCTGTTGTCCACTGGTGAACCAGTGCCCTGACGTTTTACTGCCGGGACCCCGAGCAATCCGCTGCCAATCACCACAAATCAATCACTGCGTTTTTATTAAAACAATGAATACCAGTAACTAATATGATAAGTAGAATTTTACTGATTAATAAACACCGTTTATTTCTCACCTCTCTAGCAAATTTTAACGGAAACGTTAGAGGTGATGGGACTTCTATGATTCAGAGATACTGAAACTTCGCAAATTCAGTTCACATCCGGCTGGACTTCAAAGTCCTCTCTACGTACTCGAGCCGGACTTGGTGGTCATTCTTCCACCTTGGTAAGCTGAGGTTTTTTTTTTACCGTACGTAACTTTTCGTTCACAAAATCTGTGCTGGTACACTTCTTCACAGCAGTCAAATGCGAGTAGGAACGCAGAACATGGAAACGGCGACGTGTAACGACTAGCTATATAAGTTGTTCACGTTAAAGTAAGCTATTCTCAAACAAACCTTTGAAAAAATATCACTTCTCGTTACTACATACCGTATATGCTACATTATATATCAGCATGCAGGTTCCTATTTTAAGTTGGCAGCAAATTTAATAAATATAAATAGTTCTGAAAAATTGACGTTGTATTGCGAGTGTAATTTTTAAGTGTTTACATTTATTAAGGTAGAATAAATTTTTTTAGACATACTAGAGCATGAATCTGCATATTTTCAAGACATTTACATTCATAACATATCCAAAGAATGTACGTGTATAACGCACGAATAACATGATCAGGTCCATGGCAACGTTAGTTTCACATATGGCGGAAGGATAGCAAATGAGAAGGTAAAGTAGATCCTGAGCAGGATTTTCAGAAGTTCTAAATTAACGCTGAAGGGCCTATAATAAACAGAAACTACATACGCCTAAGAAGAGATCTCGATTAATTTTATGTAAAGTTCACTGAATTGTTTGAACATTTTCCATTGGGGAACTGCCTGCTCCCATCACTGTGGACCAGGTTCTATTCCCGACTAGATCAAACCCAATTGCTCGCTTGTAGGAGATGTGGCGGACCATGCCGTCGGCCCTGAGGGTTTTCTCGTAGTACTCCGGTTTACTCATTACTGCAGTCGGTTGCTGCTCCATCTCACTTAATCCGCATCCGAGTTTAAGTCCTCTGGCACTGAAAGCAGTCAATATCTCTTTTACCCGCTCGGTTTGTTCGCACAAGTTGTTGTCTATGTGTAGGTATAACCGATATTCGCTTCGAGTGTTCTTGCCCAGTTTTATTTCAAAACACTTCATCACAGATCCACCTTTGCGAATAGGTGGTTTCAAAGTGCTACATGTCTTAGGAAACTACTAGACACGTCGTATTTGGGTGATTTTTCAAAGGTTTGATTAAAGAAGCGTAAGGTACTGCGAATAGTCTATGATCCCTGTGAGATGTACTTTTAAAGGAAGAAATTGCGTCTACCTGTACTAAACAGAATGTATTTACACGATAGAAGTCACGTTTTAGTTTACCGCGTAAAAATGTTTCAGTAAACTTCCTAAAATTTTTGTAGATTTTTTAATCGTTACGAAGTAAGAAAATTTATCACATATGAGGTTGGAAATTTTATGCGAGTTGAACGTAGCTATCAGAGAGAACTGAAGCGCGTGCACGCGCGCACACACACATATATATGTGAGTGTGCTTATGTATATCTACACACACATACACACATAAAACTCCAGCCGTAAACGCCAGTAAAATTTCATCATTCGCGAGAAAAATGTAGGAATGGCGTGAGCCAATCAGAGGCTGGTACCCGGCCTGCCAGCCAGCATTTCAGCCAATAGGGCACCTTTCGACGCATGCAGTAGCCAATCCGACGCAAGGTCTGTTCCCAGAGCCTCGCGTAGCCAATCAGAGAATGGCTAAGATCACATCAAATGAACGTCAAGCAAGTTCGTGTACTTGTGTACTTTGTATCGATACCTTTCAAAGCTAGGAGATTATTTACGCATTTTTGTTTTTCATAAATAAACTAAGGAAGTTACCATGGATATACGGGAAATACTTTACCATTAGCGAGTCATCAACACGCGCCTATACTGCTGCAGTAAATTTGCGAAAAGTTTCTTAGAGTGAATAAAAGAAATAGATGCATGCCTTCGAAGAATGACGTTTATTAATAACAAGTTTGAGCGACACCCTTATATACTCCACAGTATTTAACTGTTAGCGTAAATGTACATATACTAATAATTCAACAATATGAATTAATTTTTTTAAATAGCAAAGTTGTTTTACAGAGCGATGGAAGTTGAAAATGGTTTGGTGACTATTATCATGTTGTACAAAGCCTTTCATAAATGGCTCACACAAGAAAGCGGCATTGTATGAACGAATGAATGAATAATATTCAGAATAGATGTCATGGCACAGAAAACAACCGAAGGTGATAGTTGATAGAGTTTTTCTTTCGCCTGAGCTTCTCCCCTCCATCCCCCCTCTACATGCATGGTCTTAGGCTATTTTAATTATATCAATGCTTTTATTCAACTAAACGTGAAATTCCCTTTCTCTTTGTACCGTATTTTTATGGGTTTCACTCCTTATTTAAACCAGAATATTAATTTATACTTTCAGAATTCACTTGCAAACTAATAAGTCACTTACAAGTAAAATATGTTCCATACGATTCGCTTTTTTAACATTAATTTTTATGCAGTGAATCAGAAAAATCATATATTTTAAAGTTCTATGTTTCAGAAGCAGATAGTATCCCGAATTAAATGGCATGTGACATGCAAATGCCACCACGGATATTCATTTTATTTTTACTCCCAATAGTTTGTGTATTGGAAAGGGGAGGGGACAGATGTTGTTTCGTTTCACATGGGAGACGCGAGCGTGCTGCACTCTCTCTCTCTCATCCTCATGCGAGTAGAATAGAAAACAAACACTCAGAAGAGCTGCGCAGCGGTGGGGCGTAGGATGCTGTCCAAATACTGCCAATTTAATCGATGCCGGGCTATGAATAGTGTCACCAGCATGTGGAATTCTAATACTCGCCATATTTGAAAAACCCTCTGCGGCGAATCGAAATTGCAGATTCTTTGGGAGTACACTCTTTGAACAAGTAATGGTTAGCAATAGAAGGCAGTAGATAGTATATAAAAGGATTATAGTCGAGCAAGGGGAGGGGAAATTGCGAAGTACTTGCCCTAAGCGCCGAGATAGAAAATTGTAAATGAATTATGATTAACAATTGTATTTCATGCATTTATTGTACCACCATTATATCAATTTGTGTTTTCTTCAACTGTTATTTATAATTTCTATTTAAAGTGACAGCAATACTTTTTAGATAAAAATTTTAATAATTTCAAGTAGCATTAGTTATAGCGTCAATATACCTACATAAGATTATTTGAACATAAAAAGTCTCTAGAAATTAAAGAGTAAACCACACAGATTTCATTCTATCCACCATTCTCGTGACGGATGGGAAAAAATGGGTAGGTTGTATGAAAACGCAGGTTGATTGAGATGGAGAAAGGAAGGCAGAATTCAAGATCTCCTCGGCTTACCGAGTTAACTTCTGCAGCTCTAGCAATACTGATACCGTGCTAGCTATTACAGACAATTTCACTCTTGTTTTACAGTTACGAAAGCCATTCTGTTTCTACGAAGACATAATCTATCTCACAGCAGCAGTTATTCCTTGTAACTGTCCGTATATGTACACCGCGAACATCAATAAAAATCTAGTTCGCTGCATTTTACTAAGTTAAAAAACATTTGTTTGAGTGTATGATTTAAATAAATAGTGACAGTTCGACTCTTTGACAATAGCACATCATTGCAGGTAGAAAGATAAGACGCGATGGTATGTAACACAGCTTCCAAACAAAAAGGATGGATAGCAAATGGGTAAGGAGAACTGATATTTTCCGTTTACGTGTAACGAGAAATGTTTTGGGTTACATTAAACTAAATACAAACATTGCTTAAATTTATTTGGCATGATCCACCAAATCTTTGACAACAGGCAATGATAAAGCTATTTTTATTAAATTTATCTTCCGTTGCGAGAAAACCGTTACACGTACGTAATACCGCATGCGAATACGTAAAGTGCAACAAACAACCGATGTTTGCAAAGTGTCATATATGGTGCTTCCATAATGGAAAACACCAATATTGAGAAAGGGAGCCGGAAGAGTGAGGTTTTTTTTTACTAGACGAGTATCGAATAATTGTGGGAAACATTTGCGGGAAATACAATATTGTTTGTGAAAATTGCAACACCCATAAAGAATGGCCCGAATGAATTCAAACACGGAGGATGTGTAGGACAGTTTACCAGAAAAAAGCGATTACGATTGCAGAGAGACGGCGTGCACGTAGGCCCAGCGGCGCCCTCTCTTNCAAACACGGAGGATGTGTAGGACAGTTTACCAGAAAAAAGCGATTACGATTGCAGAGAGACGGCGTGCACGTAGGCCCAGCGGCGCCCTCTCTTGTGTGACCGGAAATGTCTGCGTTACGCCAAGCTCAGTCAGTGAAGATCCGTCAAACGAAATGAAGCAAGAGCCAGTAAGCCTCGTCGACGTCAAAGAGTGCCATATCAGCACGCGAGTGAGTTCGAACGGGGCAGAATGATCGGTTGCCTGGAAAATCACAAAAGCCTCAGACGGCAATGAGCACGTGAACGCCATCACTGCCGTGCTGAGTGGCAAAATGTAGTGTTCTCGGACGAGTCCCGCTTCAACCTGCCCTGCAGTGATGGCCGCATACGTGTTAGACGCTACCGTGGTGACCGCAATCTGGTAACGTGCATTTTGGAGCGGCATAGCGGACAAACGCCAATTGCGATAATTTGGGGCTCCATTAGATACAACTTGCGGTCTCGACTCCTACGTATTGAGGGCAATCTGAACAGCAACAGCTACATTGGGGAGGTTTTAGAGCCTGAGTTATTGCCTATCCTTCAGGCGACTCTGCGTGCAATATTCCAGCAAAACAATGCCTGGCCACATAGGGCGAGGGATGCGCAAGCCTTCTGCAATGAACGACGGGTACCGCTGATTCCCTGGCCTGCACGTTCGCCTGACATGTCGCCTATCGAACATGTCTGTGATACGGTTGGTCACGGACTTGTTCGTAACGGACCTCCAGCAACCTCTGTTGATGATATGAGGACTCGCATACAAACCGCGTAGAGGTAGCTTTCCCAGGAACATATGCAGGTCCTCTTTGATTCCATGCCACGACTTTTAGATGCTCTGATTGCAGTATGTGGGGGCTACTGTGACGTGCACAAATAATTTTGACACTATGTACAGTTAACATCTTTAATTTCTATAATACTGATAACAGTAGTGTTCAATACAAAGTTGGGTTAACAATTAATACCCACACAATTTAACTATTATTTTCAAACAGCATAAGTTTCTTCACTTTTAAACCAGATTTATAATTTTAGTTAAAAACGCAAATATAATATACGGTAGTGGGGGGTGGTCATAACGACTGTAGCCAAAGCCCTCACTACATAAAACCACAAACTTTTTTAAAAGATTAAAAAAGAGCAAGTTGACTTCTCGTATTGAACAAAACTCAGTCCGTTTCACGATGGACCATAAGTGCAACTTTAATGAAATAGACCAATCCTCAATCGACCGGGGCGGCTAACAAACACATTCAAAATTCACACAAAATTTAACACAATGCATTAAAACGAAATGGAAAATGCTGTCGTGAAGCGCCTTAAGATACTACCAAACCAAATTTTGAACGGCGACCAAAACATAATTAAGAAAAACCAAACTCCCCGACAGCACGCCCGAGATCAAAACACGCTACACCACATTTAATAAAACACCACATCTGAAACCATTGAACAGGCCAACCAACGGACACATACACTCATGACTCATCGCAATGTGACGCCCCAGACGAAGTGCTCTACAACACCATACTGAATTCTCAAGGACAGACATCGGGTAAAGTTCTATAATCCTTACAAATTGTGTATTGTCGTGTATCTAATCTGTGGTATAAAGTTCATTTCAATCACATGTTTAATTCATGGTGTTGAATTTTTCACAAACGTCAGTATGGAAAGGCAATTACGCTGTTTAGTTTTTAGACTTATCTCCGAAGGAAAGAATGGTTTGTAAGTTCATATTCTTGTGGTGCATGCTTGTGCCCCCCTTACAACATTTTTAATACATACACCAAGTATCACCAAACTTGGTACACTTATAATACTTAGTAAAAAACACAATACTTTCACAGTGTCCTATCACGACAAGCGCTTATTTTCAAAATTGCAGAAAAAATTCTTACTGCCATGTTGTATCTTAGGAACTATTTAGCCAATTTGAACCAGAATTATTACATTCATAATGTTGTCATGGAATTAATAAAGCCGTACTCGTTCGTCCCCAACCTTTGAAGGTAATAAAGGTCATTCGCCATACCTCCTAAAAAACCTTTTATAATTCCCGCTAAATGTGACCGACAAGAAGAAGCCTGTTTGATAACCCTACAAACATAGAAGATTTTAGTCAGTAATGCACATTTTTAAATTTGGTAGTCATATAAATATATTTAGATTAGCATGTCATAAAAATAGAACCATTCGACGAATTCCATCCAAATTTGGTGTAATGACTTTATTTTTTGCGGGATTGAAAACCCCTAATTCACAGCCTTTTGTCCGCCGTTTTGTAAGACAGCGATATCTGAAAATATTAAGTTTTACACCGTAACTCCTAAACTGCTAAGCCAATTTCTGTCAAACTTGGTATGCAAGCAGTTATTATAAAATTAATATCGCCATTCAAGAGATTTGTAAACGATACGTAAATTTTAAAAATTGCATCTCTAAAGGTTAACTTGGATGATACATGTTCTGAACTATTTGTGTAATTCCATACAAACGTGATATATTGACAGCAATTGTTGCAACAAAACTGTTGCAAGCATGAAACACGATAATTCAAAGCTTTTTTATAGTAAAATTTGGAATAAATTTTTTTATAATATTGTACTTATTCTTTAAAATACCAAAATGATTTTAAGCAAATAAACGTAATAACATCACTGTTACAATCACCGAATTAAGTAATTTTAAATGGTTATAGTTCTATTTTAAAATTGACTGCATCACGACGATCTGTGTTTATATACCTGGAACTATTTCAATGATGTAAAAACTACTTAAACTCATAGTTATTATTTTGGTTACTTAGTAACTAAACAATATACTTATTTAGTGCGCCATCTTGAAAGTTGTCACTTGAAATATGAACATCTCTTATTATCAAAGCGACGGTCTTATTTTTGTAGTATTTTAAGTAACATATCTGGTATTATTAATTTTACCTAACTCAGGCTTAGTTTGATGAAATATTTACTACGTACAGTAAATTCACATATAAATAATTTCAATTATACATAATTATGGAGAGCACTGTAACAAAACATTTATTGTAGTAGGCGTTTATCGTTTCTCAGGAATAACTCAGCTAATTACAATGAAATCTGCGTCGGAAAGTTCCTTCAAATCAATATTTTTTAAACTTATTTAGTTCGACTGTGCAATAGTTTGAGCACAACAAATTTACTTGAATATATGTGTAAGACCA
Organism: Clitarchus hookeri; assembly: GCA_002778355.1. Classification (NCBI taxonomy): domain Eukaryota; kingdom Metazoa; phylum Arthropoda; class Insecta; order Phasmatodea; family Phasmatidae; genus Clitarchus; species Clitarchus hookeri. Next base: position 412,322 of record NQII01000970.1, on the reverse strand, counting down.
ATTGGTAAGTTAGCAGTATCGATAAGGAGTTTTTTTTATAATTGAGTATTAAATTATTCGATCAATACCCTAAAATATAGATTAGCCTAGACAAAGTGACTACCACGAAAACAGTTATCATTGGGAATAGAGAAGGATGGCTTAAATATTAAGCTGAGATATAGGTACTTGTAGCCAATATGGACAGTGCTCTCAATATGGACACCCCTAATATCTTTAGAAGTAACAATTTTGATCGAGAGATGGCGCTACATGTCCGTGAAGAAAAGCAGTTGAAAAGATAATTTAGCCTGTAAAGTGCAAAAAAGCGCGCTGTTCGCCATTTGGAAGGAAACTTGTTGTTTCGTGGTGTGCTGATCGTTATTACAGGTATGTGTAAATTCTTATTATATATGGTAAAATTACTTTAAATAATTGAAAAGTGGAGTGTTTTAGAAAGCTGATAAAACATATTTTCGATTGCTATTGCATATATTGCTTAAAAATGTTTTCTTTGTTTATTTATTACAAGATTTAGTAAAACTACGCCCGATTCCCAATATGGACACCTTATGTCCACATTGAAAGTACAGCAAGTGAATCTTCAGATTCACAAATTTGTAAAATATCTGTTTGATGTTATTTTATTTAGCTAATTCATAATAAAATAATGTTTATAT
>NQII01000970.1:367626-410298 GCA_002778355.1 Clitarchus hookeri | reverse complement strand
AAGAGTGGCTCTTCCATACACCCTGTGTAGTAGGTCAATAAGGAACCACCTGTCCCTAATATGGACATGCATGTCCATAATAGGGACAGGTGGTTCCTTATATGAACACTTGTAAACATTTTTTGTTTTTATCATTTAAATTAAACCAGAATAATTACAAGGTCGCTAATTTTAATAATGATAGTCAACAGTCCAGGGATAGTGGTAATGTATTTTTGGAGTCCTATGACGTGTACACGGGGGTGAATAAAATACATTTTCCTTAGGGTGTCCATATCTACCCGTGATTCAAACTAAGAATCTTATGACTAGAGACTTCCTAAATCCGCGTTATTTTTGGTACCATGCTTTACTTCACTGATGTATACGTACTTGAGCGCAGTTTGTAATCACGCTGGTTACTGACATCTATGCGGCATCAATAACGTGCGTGATAGCTTCACTGGCTACTGGTTGCTTAAATATCGAGCCTTTGATATTGGCTGAAAGTGTCTCTGGGACGTGCCACGCAAGTTTTCGGCCAATTACAGATGAAAAACGAACACACATCGTCTCGGAGTTCAATCTGCAGCCACAAAAAAAAAACGCGAATTTTTGCACGTCCCTACTTACGGCCCCCAGGAGCCTTTGATACGCTGACCTCGAAATTTGCCAGCATACTGATTAAGTTGAATGCTGCTGGAAAGTAGGTTCACTGCCGGATGGCAGACGGGGGTTTCGTTTAACTTCTTTACGCAGATATTTTATACTTGCTGCTCAAGACGTAAAAGTTTTCATAAGAGTTTTATGCAGGTACACAAATGAACTGCGCTGCGTTTTATTGGACGAAACGCGCACGGCGGCAATGAAGCCAGCCAAGTATTTTCATGTTTTTGTTAACGTACAGTTTTTATAAAATTCGTTTAGCATACGACGCCTGCCGTCTAGACAGCCGTAGCCATAGTAATTGAAAATGTGGTATAACTGGAATGGCCTCTTAGGTAGGCCTATCAATGAAATGTTAATTATTTTTCTTGGTGGACATACATTTTGTTTTAGTAGACACATACGTTAGTGTGGCAAACGTGAGTGCGGTCTAATAGTTTCTCGATCACTTCCGTATTTCTGGAAGAATAGCATAAATCTGTGGAGCAAACTTTCCCCCGTATTCTGCCCATTAAACTTTTCCAAAGTTGCTCATTAATTTTTTTTTGACACAGCTTCACTGTTACGCATTTGAATACCAGTAAAGTTATATTCTTTCAGATTTTTCTGGTTTCCTTTAGCACGTGGACTCATTCACATATCACATTACAATTATACAATAAAACCCATTTTCTTTTTAATAAAGGGGTTGATGTGTAGGAGGCTACCGGATAGTGGTATTTTACGGAAGCGCAAAACTTATCTATTAATGTTAAAACATTGCGATAACCGAACCTGAAGTTGGACATAAACGCAAGATATTAAATCTGTCAAATAGGCAGAATAACGCACTCCTACAGTCATAGGAGATGCTCTACAAATCAAAAGAGTTCCGTTGATGTTACCATAAATCATTGAAATTAATTTTACAGAGAAGGATCTAAACTTGTTCGAGCGAAAGTTGGAGATAGTTCCCGCTACGTATTTTAAGCACGGCAATGTTCCCTGCGGGAACGTATTTTAATCACGCATGTTTACACGGCATTACATTTTGCGCGTTCTTTAATTGAACTGGCAATTACGATATTTACCGAAATTTCGGATGCTTTACTCGTCTGCCAAATAATAAGTCCTCATTTTGATCACTTAAGTACGATTTATGAGTTTTTTCAATTTTATTTACTTGTAAATGTATTGTAAAGTGCTACAAATGAAAGGAATTTGAATATCCGGGATTTTGTGCACTTAATAGTAACAGCTGGAAACATGGTAAAATGCCATCAATTTGTCATGGGTGTATTATCCTTATAAAATAGCGGACAGCCAAACGTGTAATGTTCATATTTTCCTTGCGATAAAAAATTACACATTATACCACACTTGAATAATAAAGTATATAAGTATAACGAAATGAAATGGCGTTACGTAAGATGTATTTCTCGGCGAGTTCATTAAGGGGCTCGCTTTCCTGGAGCTATTTTTCTCTTTAGAGGCCGAGAAGGGCGGGAGTGATAAGTGCTTCACTGCAAAACGTATAGAGTGCGCCATCGTCACTGAGCGCAAGTATTTGAACTGAAGTGCAACGTCCTCCTCCTGCTGCGTGCACCTATGGGACTTCAAGCGGCGGCCATATCATTTTATTTATGAAAGTCTGAAGCAAGGTTCAATGCAGGGCTTTCAAGTATTTTGTACGTATCTGCCACGTATATTTTCAAATACTTTCCTTAAAAAAGTCGTGTATATACACTGTAGAACCAAAAAAAAAACCGGTAAAGGCGTGCGTATGCAAATAACAGAGGTATGGAACCAATCAGAGTATCGCGATGCGGTCGGTAGGTAAATCGGTTACTGCTGCTACAATGGCAGGTTATCATGATTTAAGTAAGTTTGAACGTGGTGTTATAGTCGGCCCACGAGAGATGGGACATAGCATCTCCGAGGTAGCGATAACATTTGGATGTTCGCGTACGACCATTTCGCGAGTGTACCGTGAATATCGGGAATCCGGTTAAACATCACATCTTCGACATCGCTGCGGCCTGAAAAAAGATCGTGAAAGAACGGGACAAACGACGACTGACGAGAATCATTAAACGTGACAGACGTGCAACCCTTTCTCAAATTGGCGCAGATTCGATTTGTTGACTGCCCTGCAGGATTCATGGTGTGAATTGCCTCATGCATACTTTCAGACATTAGTCGAGTCCATTCCACGTCGTCTTGCGGCACTTCAGCGTGCTCGGGGGCCCTACACGATATTAGGCAGGTGTACCAGTTTTTTGGGCTCTTCAGTGTATATGTGTGAGTGCTCTAAAATTTTATTAATAATGTGTGAGACGGCTTGAAAGCACTCGCCAGGCCTCGACCGAAGGGTGGGGATTCTTTTCGTAGATCAGCACAATGGACACACGTTTAATAGTTTCGTGGAAAATGTGTATATGAAACAGAGTTCAGGCGTCATGTAGACGGGACTTTAAGAAGAAGCTGGAAGGCAAGTAGTGTAAAGTCTCCGTAGAACTTTTAATTTACTAAACCAGAATCGCTTTAATTAGATTATTTTTAACACAAACACACATAAAATATAACTATTCAAGGTAAATTTAATTCACCATTTTTATTTAAAACATAGCTCGTACCAGATTACAATTGTCGAAATAACATTACAGTTCTTGCCATTAAACACTTAATTGAAAATCCATAAAGTAAAATTTATTTAACCAAACTAAAACATTTAATGTTGTCTAGTATACGAAACGAATGTTTAGTACAGTCGAGTTAGTGAAATGACTATATCTCCATCCGAGAGTGGTTTATTACGAAACTCTAACCGTTTAAGTGGTACTATCAAGATCGAGGGGTATAAGAGGATGTTCAGCTGTGTAATATTGAGTACTCTTTGGTTGCGTCTAAACATTACAGTAAATACTTGTACTTATTAACACAAGGACAGACTTCCTACAGCGGCGTTAATCAGGTAATTAGTTGTGGGAGGAATGCCAACAGAAATGCTAAGGGGTTTGTGCACGTCGTGGTTTCTCTATAAACTACAATGTATTAACAATTCCATGAAAGAACTAGTCCCAGTCTCCTGTAGTAGATAATGGCCTTAAAACCAATTATGGGCTATCCCAGCTCAGCGTAGCACGCACAAAATGTGTGTTGAAAATAACTCTTATTAATTACGGTTAACTCCTCTTTGTAAAAATTTTCATTACGTACCGCAGGCATAGAAAGGTAGTGACAGATAGTGACAGAATTAGCATGGTCATGTTACGTAAAGTGCTTTGACTTCTCCTGTCTTGTCATGACTCGTAATGTTTTATGAAATAACATACCTGTTTACAGGCAAATCACTGCTATTCATTTTTATAATAGCGGTATAACTAGCAATCGCGGATTTTTCGCGATAACTTCATCATATCTTATAGTAAGACAGGTTTTGAAAAAAAATGTTTAAAAGCTGAGTATAGATTGCTTCTTAGATAATTGACGAAGTAATTACACTACGTCGCGTGAAAACTGTATTTACTAGACGTTTTGACTGAATTAGAAAACAACGAATGTACAGAGTGATTACTGTAACATATTTTGTTAAAATATACTTTGCCAAAAATATGAGGTAAAAATTAAATTAATTTGTTCATGATGCTTTCCTTTTTTTACAAAACTAACTGATATAGATTTAAAAATATTTAAACAAACAAAATGTTATGCAACAACCTGAAATTTGGATTTTTAGTGCTCTCAGTGGACTCGTAAAGGCGAATGTGTGTTTGGTCTTCGTGCAAAGATAGACTCTGTCACCTCACGTATCTCTCGAATATGTAGGCTTCTGTACCTGACACGTTACATTCCCCTGGTCGTCCGCGAGATAGTTGCGAGTTATGCCTCCCACGTCGCACTTTGCCTGTCTCTCACACTTATTTACCTGGAGAAGTCACATGCTTTTTTGACAGGAAATAGGACGGAAAGACCTTAGTGTGAACTGCAAAGGTGATGGAGGACAAAACCTTGAGGTTTCGTGAAGGTCCACGATGCCTAACGCGTGCACCACGTATGAGCCGGGATGACATTTCGCTTGTGCTAATAAAATATTAGTTCAAGTAGTGTCGGCCAACAATCTTCTACACATTTTCTTGGACTATTTTTAAAGCTCCATAAATTATTTACTCACAAATTCTTGCACGAATGCGTGTACAATGAAAAATAAACTAATATAACTCGCCACTTACTTAAGGATAATTTTTGAAGATTTTCCTAAATTAGAGAAAACAGCCGTATTGGCAGTCCTGCCAGATTTCACTTTACAATACACGCATTTCATTGAAGCATTTTCTTTTTAAAAAGCTATTCAGAAGTGTTAGAATAATTTAGATTCGCGTGATTTCATAGGACACATAGATCTCTTTGTCGCGAAACAACTGCATCACGTAGTCGGACGGATTACGTACGTTGTTACGGAGAGTTCCTCGTGACATTTTACATCTGCCTGCATTCAGGTTTCACGAGATGTTGGCGTGTAACAGCTTGTCATCTGAAAGTGTTTTGTTTTTCATTTGCAGCCTGTGAGACGGGATATTTGCGCTAGGCAAAAGGGGAATCCTGCTCCGGCCAGACGTCTTACGGAAGACACGCGCAGGCGGGTTGCCTGATAGTGCCTACATTCGCACCGCAGCGCTGCTTTGCGAATTGCACCATGAAAGATCTTAAGGGGATAGCGTTACGCCGAACGAATCGACGCTGGAGCATATTTCAGATTGTGTTGGAAATTACGTAATCGCTGTAGAGAGTTATCGATCAGCCATGGCTACCCTCGTTTCCTGGTACGTGCATCTCTGGGTGCGAAGTTCGTGCGGAGAGATATTAGGAGCGTATTTATACCGCGGGGAGAGTTCGGCGGAGGTCAAACGGAGACAGACTGTGCGAGAAATAAGTAAGTCTGGCGTAATTCGTCGACGTAGCTGAAAGACCGCGCTTCTGCCAGATAATGATCCGTGTTCTTGTGACCTGATCCTTCACCGACCAGCTGATAGCTGAACGTGATGTGTTGTTTGACCAGAGAGTGATGTCTACTCGAGACATTAAGTATAAGAACTGAACATTAATTGTTTTAACGGCGATAATTGAGACTTAGTCACGGGAAGCTGGGTGTATTTTCAGTGACGATAAGACTTCACAAGTTATCAGGACGGACTTGTACGCCTTTTCGGGGAGAAACGGCAACTCTATCACCTGGGAAGACGACTGAGGGAAGTCACCTCTTGGAAAGGGCGTAGTACAAGAATTGAGGTGGGTTTGGGACACTGAGGCACTGAGTGTTCCGGATGGTCATTTTAAATTATGGGGCTCGCAGATTCAGCTTAAGGAAGAAGAGATTTGCAAATGAAAGGAGTGGACCAGTGAGGGCTACCTGCATCTCGGAGTGCATGGTGAGGGGAATACCCTTGGCTCTGGGCTAGTAGGCATGTAGTGTTGGCTGTGGTGTGCACGAAATGGACAGGTACTTATCAGAGGTGTTTCAATGATTTGAGGAGCCTCTCATCAATAGCCTGCATATTTTATCTCCTTTTTACTTGAATTTTCCTGTTAGCTGTCAGAAATAATATTACCATTTTTAAGTATATTAATTGTGTACTTGTCTATACAGAATACATGTTTCTGTATTTTAGAAAAGTTATGTCAATTGTATCGCCAGAATTGTTTTGTAATTGTAACAAAATTTGAACGGCAAATCAATTTTAAAAAATTAGAAATATTATAGCTACAATTATATGTTACAATTTAAAATGTTGAATTGTTTATTCAATTATTTGTTTCCTTTCCTTGCCAAATATGAAAACAAAATTGAGTAAAATGAATGTTCTCTTTATTTTATATGTTGTCGTTTTGGAATGTTATGCTTCGCATCTCTTAAACAGATACGCTGTTGGCTGTGTTGGAGGGTTGTGGTGAATCCTGCTGTGTTTGAAAAAATGAGATAATCTCTCACATCCTTGATGGTAAAACGGAATTATTTTCTACATTTTATTCAGTCCGCGATATACTTTGTTTGGCGTTGTTGGGACAACCTTTTTTTTTATATTTTTATTCAAGAAACACTTTGCTCTACAAGTCTGATAAATTGAATGATATTGATGGCAATTTTTTTGGCTCGAAATCCCCTTTTAAAGATAATTATTAAGTTTNTTTTATTCAAGAAACACTTTGCTCTACAAGTCTGATAAATTGAATGATATTGATGGCAATTTTTTTGGCTCGAAATCTCCTTTCAAGATAATTATTAAGTTGCTCCCAGTATTATTTATGACTGCAATAAATCTGTTGGCCTATCATACGAAATGAGACCAGTGGTTTTGGTGTTAGCGTACAAAGAAGAGAACAATTTAAAAGCCCAGTAATTTACGCGTTTGCGTTTAATCATGTCTCATTCCAGATATGTCGAAAAGAGAGTAAGTGTCTAGCTTACGTATTTAGTCATATTCATGGTAAACATAATCAATAAAAATCGTCTGAATCAGTAAATAGTATAAAGGGAAGACCCTGGCGCGCGTCTGTCTGTATGTCTGTCTGTATGACTGCGCTAATCTTGAGAGCAACTTAACGGATTTGGATACGGTTTTGCTGTCATCATCTACATTTATTGAGAAAGCTTTGTGTGTATTGAAAACTGCCCTGGCACTTATAGAAGCTGAGCATTAACGGTATTAGTGAATCAAGTCGGGAAAAACATTTGCCGCCAGCGCGCTTTCATGGAATACGCTGCCAAATCCTTTAGAGACATAACAAAATCATATACTAAATAATTGTGTGAAATTTAATGATCTACAAAAAAGTCTGTGGTACCATTATCTACCTTCAATAGATAAGTAGTAATAAGCGTATTTACTATTTAAATTACGCAGTAAAAACAAACGTAAAATACACTGTATTTTCTAACCATAAAGAACTTAATCTTTATCAAAATTAATAAATTAATAATTAAAACTGTTTAATGTAGATAATAAATGTCATTTACAGCATAAAAATTATCTCCAATCTTTAAAAGTTATGAAAAGTTTTGTGAAAAAGTAATTTCTAAAATCGATTGCGTTTATCAGAGGCAAAAGTGAACAAGAAAGAGAATCTATGTTGACTAATAACTAAGAAGAAATATTTTGCAAAGCGCAATGGAGACTGCTGCTGAACGCTGAAAAAAATTATTAATTAGTGCTCGCAAAATTCAATGCGCACAGACAAGTCTATTACTCAGTAGATACAGAACTCGACAGTGAAGAAGCTGTGCACTATCCCACAAAATTTCTGAATTCATTGAATCCTTCTGGCATGCCACCACACAAACTGATTTTAAAACTTGGAGATCACATAATTTTATTGCGAAATATAAATCCACCGAAATAATGCCACGGGACTCGATTACAAATAATTATTATTTTTTTTAAATATCTCTTTGGCTGTGGTTCTAGAGAAATTGTTTTAATACCTAGAATACCAATGATTCCCTTTTAATTTTAAAAGATTAAAATTTTCATTTTGGATTTGGTTTGGTATGACCATGCATAAGGCACTGGGTCAAACATTAAATGTGGCTGGAGTGGATTTGAGTGGAGCGTGTTTTTCACACGGACAACGATACGTAGCCCTTTCGCGTGTCACGTCAAACAGAAATATTTTTGTGCTGGAGGTCGGAGGCAAAACGATAAATGTTGTATACCAAGAAATTTTCTAAACCACTATCATATAATGTTATATTAGAGATGTATGTATGTGGATAAAGCGAAGGAGGTAGGTATGTCAGGATCGTGGTAAATGGAGGTCCATAATCTCTGCCTGCCCCTCTGGGAGACAGACATGACGTGTATGTATGTTATATATGATAGTAGTTTACTAATTTACTGTAATATAATATTGTAATGGTCTCTTCCTAATTTATTTATTATTGTATAGCTGTAAACCTAAATTGTACCCAGGTGAAGCCAGGCCGGGTCGCATGTTATTTACATTAATAAGTTCTTCATCTACCACGGAATGTTTAATATAGGAATTATATAGTGAAACAATGATCGCGTGTAGCTACAATTTTCAATGTATAAACGAGAAAAAAATTATATTAAATATTAAAATATTTCAAATAGTTAATATTGAAAAATTTCGTAACTTTGGTTACCGTACTGCAAAATAAGTACTACTGCTTAAAGATTTTCAAAATTAAAATTAAAATTCCTTGCTTCGTGCTGCCGCAAATATTTGTACTCCGGCTGGGACCAATGAACATTACTAATCGCTACTAGTTCACAAAAGAAAGGTCCCTTTTCAATGTAATTGTGAAAGCATTTTCACCATTTTTCGCATGGACTTGTATAGAAACTGCGACGGAAAACAGAATGGACCATAATAAATATTCAATTAAATATTAAATTTTTGCTGCTTTATAATGGTTATCGTTAATCAATACTGCCATACAGCAGATAGGAGTCTAAAATACAAAGCAAGGCTCTTATATAGCGTGATGTGATGGTATCTCAGAAACTCTCGTGCATAATTACTATCCGCACTGAAGAAAATTAGTGTTTATTTACACATACGATTTTTGGTAATTTTGCATTTTTTATGTGTAATTTGTAAACACAGCTACAGTACGTGTAATTTTACACAAACGTTGTTAATAATCCAGAGAGTACGACATGTCTTCGTTGAAAAACCGTGAATGTATGACTTAATAAACACAATGCTGGTTGTTATTTACTAAATTTGAAGTTTATGTAAAAACGAACCCACTCCTTGTACTAAAACCTTAAGTTATGTATTTTTACTGCCCCACAGTTTTTGTATGTACACTAAAAGGTTTGTATTTTTACTGCCACGTGGTCTTTGTACGAACACCCAATGTCAATATAGTTGAACATCTTCAATTGTATAATTTTACAATGACCGTGCGTGTGTGTAAAATTGCGTTACATTCTTGTGTATCTGTGAGCGTAAATTTAAACATACAAATTTTCGGTAATTTTCCATTTTTATGTGTAATTTGCTAAAACGAGTACAGTATTGGTAATTGTACACTAATATTCCTATGAATTCATATATAACAACAAGTATTTGTTTAAAACATGCGATCTAGCGGTAGGGAGTAGAACTTCTTCCAACCTCTTTTGTGTGTTCAAACGGAAAGCGTAACTCCCGCTGATGGAATATGCTGACTTTTGTATAAACTACATATTCTATACCGAAAGTCACATTTTGAAGATAACTTTTTATTTACTCTGTTAAACTACCAAGTTACAAAACAGAGAAAAAAAAACATACACGTACGAAGTATGTGAATTATCTTGACGCAGTTGAAAAATAACATATACTGACGGTAAAATTGTTTAGTAAAACAGTGATAATTGTACAGAAATGGTATAATTACAATTACAGCGAATCTTATAATTTACTTTTATGTAAGTGAGAGAATACCCTTATATGGTGGTGAAATTACAATTGCGATGTCTGTGTACATCTACTTGCAGTGGAGAGAAAATACGCAAATGTTGCAGTTTATTTTCTGCTACATAGTAATAGTAATTTTACACCATTCTATGTAATATTAGTTATACAATACATACGTTATTTTACTAATTTTTTGGATAAATTTACTTGGACGTAGAGTAAAAACAATTGACTTACGTAGGCGTAAAATTACAACCATGTCAGTGGAGACACTTCTGCCACATACGTTTAGTGTAAAATTGCACAATTTCTTTACATTGCGCTTAGGAAATAAACGGCGAAGTATGCTGGGAAAAAGAAGCTGTTAAGTGGCCATTTTGTATGAAACGACGCCACAACTGATGCATGAGAGTTGTGGGCTGTTAGGTTCCTTGTATCACATCCGAGTGCTCCCAGGGAAGCCTCAAACATTTAGCTCAGCATTAGGAAGAGAGCGTATGTCCTGATACCGCGACCAGGCCTGTGCATGAAACCATGTTCCAAATTTAAAAAAAGATAAGAAACATCCAGTTTCACCGGTAATCTCTTACTTCATACAGACATAATTAACATCATGTCGCATTAACAGCTCCTCACTGCGTTTTGTATTAATACACGTATGGCATCACGTTATCAATGCCTCACCAAGCTAGTTGAGTCAGTGAATAAATTTTATTATTACGAACTCGAAACATAAAAGTACATACTTAAACGAGCTCAAAACTATAATTTCATTTCCTTCAAGATACGATTCATTCTCTTCGGTGACAATTACTTCGTCACTGTAAGCACATTTTCTGCATATACACACGAAGAATCGTGCTAGAGCGCGTTGAAAATGAGTCGCTCAGCGCCTACAAAACGGCTATTATCGACACAAGAAAGTGTTGCTTATTGCATACCATTACAGGCGATGTATCAGCAAAGCAGGTGTTTTGAATAATTGCAGCCGTGTTGTAGGAAATAAATACTAGATTTTCGTTACAGAAATCACTGATTCGTACCACAGAAACCCTAAGCTGTTTGTTGCCACACATACTGAAGTGTTATTTTGTATTTGTAATGGATAGCCACACATGGGCGAAACAGTCAAATGCGCTTTTAATGTGCAATACCAGTAAGGCAAATCTAAGAGAAATATTGGGCATGCATCTCGATAGACAGACGCCTGCCATTTGTACATTTAGAGAGACATCTGCTTGATTACGGTCATTTTGGTGTAATGACACGGGCTCTGATGATACCAGGAAGATCTTTAACCTGTATAAACTATGCGTTTTAAATAATTATTGTTTCTGTCACTGTAGTGAATAATTACTTAATTGTTCTCCTTTATACAGGTATGATACTAGAAGTTTGAGCACTTTTCTGCGACGAGCCGCGTGCGGTTGTACAACATTCCACCTCGATCCATTTCTTCCTTAGAACTGCCGCTTGACCCCTTTTCTGGGAGCAAATACTGTGTCCCTAGAGTCACACCGTGACAGCACACACACACGCACACAAACTCACACAAGTAAGGAAATAAACTCAAATTTTTACAATGGTCGAACAGAAAAAGACTCTTAACAGGTGTCGTGGGAGTCGTTTTTATACAAGGAACTTATGGTCTTCTATATCTCTTTACGTCACACGACGTCACGCTTGTTAAAACGTTTAAAAATGTCACTAGGCGGATGGGCAAAACGCCAGGCCTACAACGAGGTCAACATCTCCTAGTGACCAGTTGAGCATCCTGACAAAAGACAAAGCGGATTCAACCGACAGTAAAACCTACTGATTTATTTGCATAAACGTACCTCGCGCGCGAGGATGGTGCAAATGCAACATATGTTAAAAATTACAGCAGCTGATGGAAGTTACAGTCAACTACTTTGATACGAGGGCATAGAAGAATTTTGGAGGGCTGTAGCGATGTACAAAGACATTACAGACCATAGGTACCTTACATTAAAATAATTGTTAAATTAAAACACCACTGAATGCAACGCCATTCTCTGTTTGAATTCTATTTAGTATTCACGGTGTACGTTTTCATTTTGTATATTTATGCAGTTCGCATATAAAACTTTATGTGCGAATTTGGATTACAAAATGTATTTACTGATTTATTAAAACTTAATGCCATCTTTAATTTTCGGATTCATTCCATTGATTTTTTTAAAAATACTTTTGATCGAAACCTTTTTCCATGTTAATTTTGGCACCTTTACTAGACTTCATGGGTCATAATTTTACCTCCTATTCATATGGTAGTACACTTTTAAGTCACTTCCTGTAATTAAATGCCAGTGTTTGTGGCAACTCGCCAACGTTTTGACGAATAGTGAAAGCACGTACACGCAACGTTTTAGTTGTCTTTCTAGCAGTTAGGAATTAATACACATTAGGATAAAGACATGTTTAGAAAACACTAGCTGTTCCCGCGGCTCCAATTGCGTGGACTACAGAATTATTGTTTAGGTTTTTTTTAAAGTAACGTTGAATTTTACTTAGTGTTAATCTTCTATACTCTATACATATCATAAAACTCAACATCTCGGTGAATTAAATGGTAAAAACGCTTATTAGTATTTCTCTGTTATAGATAGATATATGCTACCGCGGAGTTTCTTAGGTCTTTTTATTCTACACAATTCTTTACTATATGATATTGTTCCATCGTTAACGTTTTAGACAGCGTATTGCAAGAGAGCGCGCTGGCGGCAAACTTTTTTCCGATTATCGTCAATGTTTATTACTGATGTTACTTTACGTAACAAAATATATACTAAAACCCGGCCAGAGAACATAGCTATGAATTAAAAAAAAACGCGTCAATCGGATACGTGGTTCTCGAGTGATAAGCGCACTAATAGACAGACAGAGAGACGTTGAGTTTTATAATATGTACAGATGTATTAATTTATGAAAAACCTAGATATTGAGTGTGAGATTAGCCGTTCACTTATTGACGCAGTATGTATATGCTTATGTACGCGCAAGTAAAAGTTTTAGTTCGTTTGTCAGTTGTTATGTTAAAATATTTACCACGTCTTGCGCTGTTTTCTGAAAGGCTGGTTCTCAGAAAACCGCGGGTCCAAGCCGTTTGGCTAATTAAACCAGACCACTTCCTAGCTGAATTTCCGAAACGCATTTTGGACCCCCCCTTAACACGTCGCAGGTTTCGCAGCAAAGATACCTCGCACCATTGAATATAAAGAGTACTGTACGAAGTCAGAATCCACTGAAAAATTTTCTGGATATCTTTGACACCAGCTTCTGGGCCCAACACAATTATTCTTGTATCACCATTACATTCTTGTGGCTTCATTTTGGGGAAAAACAATTATTACATGCTATCGATCCGTGTCTTTATAAAATAGAAAAACTGTTAACCTACAGTACTAGGTTCTTCTATGGGGGTGAATCGTGCCAGATAATACCGCTGGTCGGCTGGTTTTATCGGGGATATCCCATTATCCCCCGCCCTTGCATTCCCACCTCCGTTCCCACCTCATTTAACCCTCATCGACTATCAATACCTCGTTAAGACACGCCCAAATCTCTCAACTCAACTATTAAACCAGGCAATAGCAAGACACCTATTTCATCTCAGTTTGTTGTATTCACATGAGTTATAGACAAAATATAAGTAGTAATCAAATTCAACCAAAAATAAGAAATTATTATTTAAACAGACGCATAAAACGCTATAATATGTTAGCATATTTAGTATACAGCCAAACACGCAATACATAGGGCTCTTTTACAAAGGTTTGATTCAAAAAGCGTGGAAATACCGCGAATATAAGATGTAAATAACAGCGGAAGGACATAAAAAGCGGACTGTAGTGGTGAGTGGTCGCTTACCGCATCCGAACTCGTCTGAGAAGTACTCGCCGTTCTGGCAGTCGTTGACGGCGTCGCAGATGAACTGCGGGTGGATGCAGCGCTCCTTGTCGCGAGTCTGCTCCGGCAGCGCGCACACCAGCGTTCGATGCGGGTCGCACAGTCGCACACCTGTCCACAGCAACGTGTCGTATGTACCGTACTTACCGCACCGCGTACCATACTTCCGGCACAACAATACCATAATACCGTCATTCTAAGTTTATTATCAATCGTAAAGAGGTTGAAAAAAAAAGCATGCTGTTTGAAGTTACGTAATAACAATAACCTCTTATTTACACAGTTAAACTCAGCTGTTAATTACACAATTATAAGGCAGAGGCACATCACTGAGTGGTAGATTTTACCCTATTGCAGGGATTTCAGTCCTTATAAGTAGGGCCAGTGACTTTTCGCGTAAAAATCGGAGCACGCAGTAGACTTCAATACTATATACACACCTCAGCTGTTGTTATACCTCCATTGGCTGCTGGTGCCGCGTCCGTCTTTGACCAAGCCACTCAGGACTAAGTAACTCCGACACTGGACCGTCCTGATTCGTGCGCAAACGGTTAACACGGGCTATAACATTTTTCAGCCAATCAAAGAAGCTGGAAAATCCTACAGTGCTTTGGACCGTATCTAGTCTCGAAATCTTTTCGCGAAATATCACTACCCCTACTTATAAGTAGAGAACCCACCATTTCGCGTTATAACTCAGTACCACGCTAGAGAGCATACAAGTATACTTTAGTTTCACACAAGTCATTGGACCTTCGCTTATCCTACACGCCCTCCAGGATTCAGAACCAATCGTTAGAGACTTGCGAAATTCGCGTTATTATTTGCCATCACGCTTAACTCCACAATAATACATACAATTGAGCCGACTTCGTGTATTAATTGGTTGCCACGCAGGTGTGGAACCATTCCCCTGCTGACAGGTCTGCGCATGATTCTTGCACACCATTATGAAGTGTTTGTTCATTGGCGCAGAGTTACTCAGGGCATGTCGCATGAAATAAGGTTCACGTAGCGTGCTTGAAGTATAACGTGTCACAAAATAACTACAAAAATTTTGCGTATCTCTACCAATCAGCACTCTGGTAGCTACCCTATGTGTGACCAGGTTGAGAGTAATTTCTGCCTGAGGTGGCAGTCTAAGGAGTCTATCTTGGCGTCATCTTATAACGCGAAATGGTAGTGTTTCTACTCGTAAAAATTCTCCATATTTTAGGATACATTATATCTGGTTAGTATATGAGATAGCTTGTCAATAAAAGTGCAAACAAAGAACAGAAAAACTGATTTGTTTTAAAATTGACTGATTTATAATATGCCGAACCAAATTCCGAATACTATACTACGGGAAACTTCTTTGATGTAAACAAAACAGTAGAAGGAAATTTTCTGGAAATTTTTACTTGGCCGGCCTATCGTTACATTCGAAGTTTTACAATAAAAATGAAATGTTCAGGCATCCGAAAGTTATTGACAAAGTTGCGTTACGAAATTATAAAAATACCTCACAAGGCAAACCTTGAGCACGCCTCTACGGGCACATCACGGGGATGATTGACAATTATCAACTTCGATGCCCTCGTGCAAACCAACTGCCAGGTGTCTCAGATATCACACAACATGTCAGAGTGCAACTCACGTAAAAAAAAAAAAAAAAAATTCCTATTATGTTATTTTTTCCACTTGTTCCGTTATCAAAATTAATAGCCCCTCCTCTTAGTCCTGTAGATAATTTTATGCAATTTGAAGCTGGAATTGTTTGCATCAACCCGTTAGTCTTAAAAAAAATCAAAAGATTGTATGGCACATATTAACACAGGTATTACCAATATCTTAAGCAGCAGAGCTACTTAAGGGATGTGGCTATGGTCAGATCATTGGATATAATTTATACTATAGCATATTATGTATTTAATAGTAAATTCTAGGGCACGTTATCAGAAACAGAACATCTTGCACTCGTATGAGTTACAGCAAAAAAAAAACATAAAATATCTGTACTCTTTTATTTTAAACCAAAACTTAGCTTGGCACCATATACGATGAAAAATGACGATGACAATTTATTAACAGAGGAAAGAAAATCAATACCCAACAATTTTACTACAATTCGCAGCGAAACTCGTTGCTAAGTACGTTCTCACACTCCGTACGAAAGTCCAAAAATCCGCTCACACGCACGAAAATACGTTATGTTTAATTGCAACCAAACCCAGAAGCCATGAATGCATATGAGTAGGGGGAGTGATATTTCGCGAAAATATTTCGAGACAAGATACAGTCCAAAGCACTGTAGGGTTTTCCAGCTTCTTTGATTGGCTAAAAAATGTTCTAGCCCATGTTAACCGTTTGCGCACGAATCACGAAGGTTCAGTGTCGGAGTTACTTAGTCCTGAGTGGCTTGGTCAAAGACGGACACGGCACCAGCAGCCAATGGGAGGTATAACAACAGCTGAGGTGTGTGTATAGTATTGAATTCTACTGTGTGCTGCGATTTTTACGCGAAAAGTCACTGGCCCTATATATGAGTGTTCTCGTAAATACTATTATATTAAAACAAGAATATTTTGTGAAAATAAAGTTCCAATGACAGAAATATTGTATTGCACATGTACGAGAATACTTGTACGTTATACTGTAGACACCTTCAAATCCCGAGGTCGATGCGTTTTCATTTGTTCAACTGCACACCTACCAAATGTGCTAGTGTTCTTGGACAATTCCTATACATTTAACTGTACATAACTCTTATATTCTCTTACAATTACGAGAATCCTTGTACACTTAATTGTACACAAACTGAACATTCTCGTAAACATTCGAGTACGCGTGCGTTTTCCAGCGAGCAACTCGTGCAGTTACGGGAAATCACACATGTTTGATAGTGGACGTACAAGAACTATGGTACGTACCAGTGTGCACAAAGGTAACAATTATATATGCCTACAAGAATTATCGTATACTTAATCGTATGCAATTTCGACAACTTATTGCGTGTACGAGGATTAACGCTGATTCTAAAGGACCAGAGCTTAAGGGTCCCGCCTGCCTGCAGCTATTTTGCGCGTTCGAGGCCTCGGAAATGCGTGAGCTCTATGGCCGACTCTTGCTCACTCAAAGAATGGCCTCGTCGCCTCTAAGCGCAAGGCACTCAGCAAGCGTGAATTCTTCCCGTCGGTGACTTGCCTGGACGTAACATCAAGCGGTGAACCCTATACATCAGTGGCTCGCTAATGAAGATAAAAATGTGTTGAGTGTCTCAAGATAACTCTGAGGTTCCTCTGCAAAAAATTTACCAACTAAATTTGATTCTGAAAACAATTATACCCTTTACGCCCTTAAAAAAAACTTTGGAGTTGAAATTAGAACATTAAAGTTATGTTCGCGCTTGAAACGTTTCTTAAATGCCACAAAACATCCAACCTTTTTTAGTTACGTGTTCTTTTTATACCAAACCTCTGCAACGCACCTCATGCGCCAGCCAGGTGGACCCCTTGTAGACCCCGTATATATTGGAGGTGGTACGACAATTGTCGTACGCGAGGGAGCTCACCGTGCACATCGCGGTAGGTGTCGCAGTCCACCTCGTCAGCGCATGCGCCGGATCCGGGACCACGGGACTGCGCAGGCGCGCAGTCGCACTGCGAATCGCAGACGTTGGCGCGGCGGATGCAGCGACCGTTGGGACACAGGAAGTCGTCTGACCCGGAGCAGTTGCTGCCTGCACACACACACACACACACACACACACACATTTCCTCTTCGTCTAACCTCTCACAACAAAACAGAACAATGCCACAGAGTACTCGCGAATACAGACGTGAAACAGCCACTTGTACCGCTAACTCCAACGGCACAAGCCAGGGCGCCGCGGCCGTGTAGTGGCTAGACTACTCGCCTTCCAACTTGGTGAACCGGGATCGATTCCCAGCGTGGTCGCTCCCGGATTCTTGCATGCGGGAATCGTGCCGGGCGATGCCTCTGGTCGGAGGGTTTTCTCGGGGTCCTCCCGTTTCCCCCTGCCTTTCATTTCGGCACTTCTCCATTCTCACCTCACTTCACCCTCACCAGATCTCGAGGCCTCAAAGTTTAGGGCAGCACAAATCTCTTCACTCACTCGCCCAAGCCAGAAAAATGGTATAACTGTTTGCGTCGATATCGGAATGCCGTTCGCCAATCAGCGCCTAGCAACCTTTCGCCAGCCGACAGCCCAGCCAATAGGGAACCTTTCGCAGCAATCAGTAGCCAATCAGAAACAAGACAAATTCCCAAAGCTTCGTGCAGCCAATCAGAGAATAGCTACGCCCACACCAAAGAAACCGCCTGGCTATTTCATATCTGTGTGCTCATAGGCCATTCACGGTTACTTCTCACTTTTCTGAAGTCCTGACAAATTCATTTTTTTTGGTTACCGATTACGTATCCTTCCGCTATATGTAAACATGAACACTGCCATGTGACTTCTACGTTTTAACTCTCAAATGCTTTGTTTACATTTTACAGCAGTTCACAGATTTCTGTCATTTCAAAACCATTACCTACGAATGTTCACAATTTATGCATACAACCATATTTAGGTCAGCTTTATGACTTTTTTAAAAATGTCCCTATTTATGATAGTTCTTACGATTATTATTTTACACTGTTATATATTTTTTATACACGACATATATTTTGCCGCGACTGTGTTTAGCCCTGTTACAAAGGCGGGGGAAAGAACTGTAGTATTTAACCTCTTGTTATTGATGTGTGTTGGAGTATTTCGTTAAAGTATAGCTCTCAGTTGGAACAAATATTAAAACAAAGGAGCAACCCGTCCAATGAAAAATACCATAAATTTAAACACACAATTCCCGATCATATTCTTTGCATAGGTACTTAGTTTTCACTAGGTTAATATAACTATTTATTTAAAATTTTCTGGCTGGGCTTACTAATTTGTTGGGATTGTGACAAAAATTCAAATCACTGAAACATAGCACGTTACACTTCTGTGTTTCAAACACCTGGGGAAATGTTACAAGGTTGAACCAGCGTGATGACCACGATGCAGCCAAATACTTTCACACGCAGCTCTAGCGACACACGTTACAGTATATTTATTACTGCTACGGAAACATTGATTCATCACAACATCGTAAATTGCATAAGTAAGTTTAAAAAACACAAAGTGTACGGAATTGATGTGGTAATTTGAAGTATTTTTCGGAGCAAGAAAAATTAACGCTTCGTTGAACAGCAACACGCCATGTCAAGTCGCCACTCACCAGACGCACTCCTGCCAACTTCTGAGTTGTAATCCTCCCGCCATTACTTCCACGTATATTATCTTAAGTATTCAAGCAGTAAAATATATTTTCGGTTGTAAATTACAAATTAAAAAATCATTATTTTTCCTGTAATAAGTATGATGTATACTAAAAAGTGTATAATTTTCTTTCTACTACTTGCGGTGCGAAACTTTCCGAGGTAGAAAGAGAGAGAGAGAGAGAGAGAGAGAGAGATAGACTGAGAGAGAGAGCGACAAACTCCGCTCCGCCGACAGCCTATTGAAAGTTTATTCCTAGGTCGAAAAAAAATAAAAAACACCATTTGTATTGGAATTGTTGCAGTGTGCTGTTTACAGTGTCAGTTCAAAATGTTTAAAACAATTGATCAGCCCGCCGACTGTGAAATACGGGCAGCGATTTGGTTTTTGACAGCAAGGAACGTTTCAGCAGCGGAAGTTCATTGACAGATAAGTCAAGTGTATGGCCCCAATTCGATGAGTGACGGCAAAGTGCGTAAGTGGGTGAGAGCTTTCAAGGAAGGACGGGAAAATGTCCATGATGAACCCCGATCAGGCTGACCATCAGCAATCACAGAAGATTTGGTCAAAGCCGTGGACGAAAAGATTCGTGAAGACCGGCGATTCACAATTTCAACTTTAGCATTGGAATTTCCGAATGTGGGTAGAACAACTTTGCAGAAAGTGTCTCTGAAAATCTGCAATTTCACAAATTGTGCGCACGTTGGGTTTCCAGGCTGCTTACTGAGGAACACCAAATGAAAAGAATGGCTTGTGCTCTTGATTTTTTGGACCGACATCATAAGGAAGTTGATCAATTTTTAGAGAAGATTGTCACAGGGGACGAGGTGAAAGAAGCAGTTACAGACTGGTTATCCTCACAGGCGGCAGACATATACGACTTAGGCATATAAAAGCTTGCAGAACGCTATGACAAATGTTTAAACAAATGTGGAAACTATGTGGAAAAATAGAAAAACATGCAAGGAATTAAATAAAAAAAGTTTTTTTGAAAACGTCTGTGTTGGTTTATTTTTTTTTATAAGAAATAACCCTCGTAAAAACGAGACAAGTAAAACTATATGTCTGTATTTTGATCTATGGGCTTTCATCGCGTGTAATGAAGTTCGACTGTTAGAGATATGTTACAAATATAACACACATATTACAGCCAACGACAAAAACATTGCGTGCCTTGCGTGTAGCAGCGATAGGATGAGTGTTACTGTCGCTCGTGTAGCTGCCTTGGTCGCGCGTCTTGAACACGCAAAACCGGTTTCGTTGTATAGGACACTTAACAGATGATCCCTTTAGCGCCGATGAGCGTAAATGAGATAGAGATGGAGCGGCGACGGAAGGCGGTGGCAAGGGAAAAAGAGCACTAACATAAACTCACTTACTGACAGTGACATCCGTTACGATTTAGACATTCGAAAATTATGGAAGAATACTATATTAGTAGATGGCAAGTACGAAGAGAGGATCATAATTTTATCGGCAGAACAATGTGCGTTGCTTCTCCAGAAGCATGGCAAATAAAAAAAAAATCTGTAATTAATTTTGAAAAATTAGTTTAGAAAATACTCGTCAGTTGCGCAAGGGAAAACTGAAACTTCTCAACCAAAGTTGATTTTTGTTGAAGACTATATGTAGACGGTGTCGCTGTCGAAACACCGCCTGGCTTATAAATAATGATTCTCGGCTCATAATTATGAAAATATGTGTTAACTTGTTCAATGATTAATTTTACACTTGCCCACATTTTTTCATGAAAAAATTGAATATGCAATGGAGTAAATTTACATACATACATACAAATTTACATACCCTTACATACACATTTTGGTCTAGTGAAAACGTGAAATCGTTCAAAACTTAAAATGTTAGTTCGACTTATATTCTTACTTCGGTCTGTGTTGAATAAAATAAATCAATTTACCTGTTCATTATTTTAATCATTACATTTTCAACAAGGCTTTCAAACAAAGAACGGCTTGTCCCGATTTTCTGCTTACATTACTTTTAACGTCACTGTTTACGTCAAAGTACAGGCAGTCACGGCCAGTGACATGGTTTTTCTTCATGAAAGGCTGACTCCAGCTATAAGCGGGCGCGTCACATTCTCTCGTCCTTGTCCTCGCACTTGGGGGCACCAGAGGATTTGACAGGACACGTCCTCAACATTCTCTGTCGTGTCCTTCCGAACCGCCTCCACTCTTCCACAGTCTTGTACAGAAGGGGAATGGGGAGGCAAAGGGGTTTGCCATCCTCCATTTCACCCACCCTCGTCCTCCAATCCCTTTCTTTCCTTCACCCCACCCTCCTCGAAGGCGACGCGATGGCCCACTGCGAAGAAGAGGAACGCCAAGAAGACGAAGAAGACTCAGTCTAGCGGAAGCACCTTCTTCCTCTCTCGCCGAGGGTCCGACGGGTAATCTCGTTACCGGATTGTCGACGACCGTTATCGCCCCATTATTCAGGCTTGGCTGGGGAGTTCACCCCTGACACGGGGCGGAGGGGGTGGAAACCGGGATCGCGTGGTCTCCGCTAGCGGCGGAAGTTGAACCAAGACCCCTTCCCTCTCCTCCACTGGTCAACCCCAACGTGTTTTTGCAAAGTTCGTGAATTGCACTGAGGACTAGCATCAGTCAGCCCAAGAAGCTTTCAACTCTTACAGAACTCGTAACGCATGAACGACGAATGCTTGTCAACGATTCTGAAAATAGAGAAGATGCTCATCGTATGTTGAGGAAGTTTAATCGATAACTGTTTGAACAGTGGTTCCGTATTTTGTTGGGAAAAAAAAAAAAAAAAAACTAATGTCATGTTTTTTATTTATTTATTTTATTGAAAAAATAATTGAGTAAACACATTGCAGTTTCAAAAATAAATTGTTTTTTGTCTAGTAGCAAAATTTCATTTTATTTCCAAAATTACTACGAAAATATAAAAACTAACCATAATAATTCAATTGCACGCTTACACGCGCTACCATAAGCATAAATTTTTGATATCGACTATCAAGCGCTATCGACTGTATTGATTTTAGCCGTTACCGTAGACGCAATCGAACAAGTACGACATCTCTCGAGCATTAAAATATTTCTTAGCTCATAAACATTTTAGATAATTGATTTTAATGCTGTACAATACTGATAATTTCTGTCGTGGAAAGAAACTTGCCCTGTTCACTTTTTTTTTTACGGGAAAGAAGAAATATCCGGAAAAAAGAGAAAGTACAGTAACCTTGGTTCGAATCCAGCCCTGTGGGCGTAACTCAGTTTTAGTTTATAAGCACTAAGTAAATTAAGAATCTATGACAAATGCGCGATAAACACTTGAGCGAACAAACTAATTTGCAGAATGGAGTGTAGTGCGAGACGTTTTATAAGCGCATGAGAGCAAACAAAACGAAACACTGGAAAAGATAGCCTAGAGGTACAGTAGCTATGGACCTGTATGTGTACTCGAAATGGCAGACAACGAGGTGGCTAACCCTAACATAACATACAAAAATCAAGTAATGAAACACAAAAACGACATATCAAACAGGGTAGAAGAGATCACCTCATGTTGATGTAACCGGAAAACGAAATGGCCTGCCGAGAGTACAAACTTAAGGGGAGAGTACAAACTTACCCTTGCCATCTTGGACTTACGTATTTTCTTCCATAACTTAATTTTTGTAGTCAATATTCAAAAACCAAGCTTGTCAAGGCATAGGGAACATTTTAACAGTTATTTCGAAATCCCACTTATTTCTCTTACATGATTAGTTTCCCATCTGTAACCGTAATCAAACATTACTTAATTATTTGATAATTTCAATCCCACGTGGGAAAATACAGGTCTAATTGAAACCCTACAAATTTCCAAAAATTCGTTTCTATGTCATGTCGAGCTTTCATTTTTTATTTCTGGTCATACATTTTCTTTAAGAAGATTAGTAAGGAAATTCTAAGATGGAGTGGATAGTACCCCCTTAAAAGAATATTAATTTCGCTCAGTCTGCGCACGTGCTAGTTACTGGGTCATCATCGCAAGTAGTTATACTGTTATATAACAAACACGGTTCGAAGACAACTGTAATAAGTAGCTTCAGTTATCTTTGGCCGTTCCGCGCTTAACAGTTGGGCATATAACCATAACTTCAAACTTTTAACATAGTGGTTTGACCATGCGTTCTAAAATAGTTTCCAGAGCGTTTTAAAAGCATAATTATGAGGAACTAAAGCTTCGATTTTCTGAAAACTAATTATAGTTGAAGAGTATCTTGAAGCAGTTTCTTTGAGATCCTGCGCGGTAATTAAACCTACTTCGAATTCCGGAGGTAGACTTACAATCATAACGAACTGCATAACACCCTTTCATGAAATTTAAACGCCTTTATTATACACTCCTAAGATTTAATACAGTAATATTACCAGCGAACAATAAAAGAAGGTAATGTTTCCATATTTTAACTAGCCATGAAAAAGTACGTTTTAATTTTGTTGACACCCTAAATCGTTTCTTATTATTTTACACGCACTGTATTTTTAATTGAAGTAATCTGTAAACACGCAAGTAAAAGTCCTCAATGACTCACTGACTCATTAATGCACAGCCGAAAACGCTGGACCTAGAAACACGAGATTGTGAGAGTGGCCTCTGCTTACAATTCTAGCAACTACAGAAATGTTTTTTTTTTTTTTTTTCGAAATACTGACGTTATGGGAGTGAAAAGGGCAAATGGTGTTTTCACGGATGTTTTGGTATCTCTTAAACACGATCTAATATCACAATGATTTCGCCTAAAAATACTACTTATACAAACGCTTGAAAATTAATTGGACGATATTTCAAAATTCAATTGATAGAGGGCGAAAAGGGGTAAAATGTCACGAGTACAAATATTTAATACCTGCCTGAAAAACCCGATGGCATACTGGTGACCTTTTCACTTTAAAATTCTACACATTACATGTTAAAAAACTTATTTGCCATAATTTTGATAAATTAAAACATATCAGGGATTAAATGGGGCATAGTGTATTATTTTAATGAACACTTCTTTTCCTATAAGTAGGACAAGACATTGTTAAGTTTTTTGCTTCAAAATAGTACACATACAAATGCTAACAATTTGATTGTATGAATTTTTGAAATTTAGTCTTTGTGTGGGTGAAAAGGAATAAAAATATGTTTTCAAGAAATCTTTAATCTATAGAATGCTATATATTATAACAATTCACTTTACTTCAAAATACTGCAAATGCATATACAGTGAAACTGTTACAAGTTCTTTTTTGTAAATTAAAAACTTAAGGGGGTTAAAAAGAGGAAAATAATTTTAATGGGTTCCTCAATATCTCTTACACTGCATGGATGACTGCAATCCTTTAATCTCCAGAAGACTTTCCATACAAAAACTCAAAAAATAAATCAATAGTGGAGATAAAATATTTAAGTTATATGACAAAAATAGAGAAGGAAGGTGTAGTCGCGGGAGAAATCTCTTTTTGCGTTCTCTCTATATCGCGCTAATTCAAACACAAATTCAAATTCTGGACCACCGCAGCTATAGAAAATAAATTAAATAATTTAATTTTTAACATAAAAATTTTCTAGCGGGCAAATTTTTGTGGAAAAATTCTTTTCTTTACTCTCAATCTGACAAACATGAAAGTTTGGGTTCGGGTCGGTCAAATCCGTGGGGTAGATGTACGTAGTAGTAATATATAATATTTATAGCTCTGTTTCAGTATGTCGTTTAGTAGAAATACGTGTATTATATATATTTAATAAACTTATTTTCACATTAAACAAATATTTGTTTCTAGTAGCCGACATTGGCTAGTTTATTTGTATTATATTTTTAGTCAAAAAATTTATGTCAGTTATGGGTTTTCTGCAGCTTACAGAAAAGTACTTCAATGGCATATGTGTAGAAATTAAGATTCAAATGCATTACCACTACACGGCCGCGATCTAGCTATAGGTTGTCTAAATTTAAAATGCAGTCAATCAGCTATATAATGACGGGAAGAAACGACATGATCTTGCTTGGCTAACGAAGCTCACCAGAATGTGACATACTTCGTCAAGCGCGGCTTGAAATGCAGGATGAACGTGATCCGCACATGCAGTTTTAAAAACGGAAAACTTATTTCTGGAGTGAGTGTTTACGCATGGCAGAAGCCACGTGATGTGATGTCAGTTGATACGCTAGATTGTCCCGCTCACAGGGAAAGAATTACAAGAGCGACTTGCAAGTGTAGCAAAACTGAAACTATTGTTTAATGGTGAACATGTATTCTGTAATAGCCAAGTATAAAAAGAATTTCTAAAAAGTCTTCAACAAATTTAAATAACTTTTGAGTTGGAAGAGAAAAAAAAAATTACAAGAAGTTGTAAGACGGCGTAGCCCGAGTAAACACTCTACTAAATCCTAGTTTAGTTTTGCAAAAGTGCAAAACGTTGAAAAAATTCAGATCTACTTCTAGGTCTGGGCAAGGCTTTCTCCTTGGGTGAATTTAATATACAGGATAATAATGTTCGTTATGCCGGCAGGCACCTAGCGCTTGTGAATATCGCAATCGAAATATTCAGTGGGCAGCTTCAATTTTTCTGGAGAAAGTAAGAAAATATTTTCCTCTGTACTCGTATTCAGCCGTAAGTCAACGTAGTCAGTCACTACTCCACGGAAGTTTTGACAAGCGAGTCCGCTGAACCTGTGTTTTTGCGTCAGTTTCCGGGTAGTAGTTCTTTCCTGACCATGCCAAGTCACATAGGCAGACATACAACGAACCCGCTTTAGTCAATTATCGCGTTGTTCGTCGTAAGCTTTTTCTCAGTAAACTTATATCGAAACTCTTAAGTTGAAAGAATTCCTAAGAACCGAGTGTCATAGTTCTAAGGCATGTCTTATTGCTGTAATTTCCATTTACAATTTACCTCAACGCACATATTTTATTTGAGTTGAGTTAGTTGCTTTAAGTTTCTTTGGCCAAAAATTCTCCAAATATTAAGTTATTTTGTACACACGCGCACACACACACATATATAATATGCTCAGAATATAGACAACTGCCTAAACGTCCTTCCTTAAGTTGGCCGCCTGGTTGAAGCAATTTCGCACGTCTGAGGCCTAAAAGCGTGGGAGCGCTAGGGGCAACCGAGACATGCGCATCAACTCTCTCATCGCCTCTACGCGCAAAGCACTGAACTGGCGTACAGTCTTACCATCGATAACGCGCCTCTGCGAGGCTTTCAGCGGAGACCCTACCATTTTATGACGTAATTATAAAAATAAAGGTTTGATGCACGTCCCTATTGCTTTTTTTGAATGTTTTGTACCGGAATGTTCATGCCTAAAAATGACCATAAAAACACCTGCCTGTGACATTTTCACTATCACAAAAAACGTGCTTTGGAGAGAAATGGAAGAACTGAAAAACATCTACAGATGCGTAACGTTTTTTAAATGCTGTTCGTAAGCAGACCTCACTCATACACGTTGGACGGTTTCTTTGATAAAATGTTTTGTATCCTGTTGGAGCTCTGTACACCGTTCGCTGGCCTACGTAGGTGGCCACCTTAATGGAGCAGACCTTTTGACCAGACGCCATGCGATGCGCTCCGGCATCTCGGAGCGGGAGTTGCAGTGAACTGCCCCATTCAACCAAGAGCAAACGAGCTTCTCGCGGACCGGCATTGAGGACTTCGTCACTAAATCTCCTCGGCCCGTGGCACAAACGGAGGCGCTGCGCAAGTCCTCACGAATGGAGCTCGTCATCTCATGTGACCCGCATTTGCAAGACGCTGACGAAGAAGGCCTCGCGAGCAACACAGGCTCCGGATCATTAGCGACGTTACACGAAAGAATATTGTGTTGCACGGGATCTCTGTGCGGTACTGGGAAGCTAATGTGCAGTAACGTTACTGCGTTAAGGCACCCGTCTACCTGGAACTTTTTCCCACGTTTAGGCCGAGAAGCGCGGGAGCGATAAGGGCGACACTGCCACGCGCATCAAGTACGTCATCGCCGCTAAGCGCAAGGCTCTGAACTGGCGTGCAGTGTTCTCGTCGTGCTGCGTGTACCTATGGGACTTTCAGCGGTGACCATATTATTTTATTAGTGGGAAGTCTTTAGGAAGGTTCAGTGCAGGCCCCTATAGTAGTTTTGTATGTATCTGATGCGTGCATTTTGAGCTACAGCGCCTTGGAAAGGCCGTTTTTAGCGGTTTTGGAGTACTCTGAATTGATGTTTCTAACGTACGTGATATTTTGAAAGTACTTAACAGCTCTCGTCTGAAGTGTGTGTTCTTTTCGTAGATCTGCACGTTGGACGCACGCTTAATAGTTTCGTTGAAAAACGTGTATTTCGAACACTCTGCAACGCAGTTCAAGCGCCAGGTAGACGGGCGCCTTAACGAAATGAAAACTTGCAAATATGATTGCGTCATGTAACTGTGAATTCAATATAACCATTGCACAACCAACATATGAAGGCTGTTACTTGAGAGGTTGTGCTGATGGACCGTTCAAATTATAAACGCTCAACTTTCAACACAAAAAAAAACATTTGTTGTAATGTCCAGCGTACTACCAGCATATATAAAAAATTAATTTTAAAAATTAAAGCAATACAACTTGATAACATGATTAGAAAAATTACTGAAAGTTTTGCAAATTTTTAGTCGGTCTAATGTAAACAAAGAAAGATTACGGAAAGTAAAAAATTATTCAAATAGAATACGTCCGTTAACTCACTAACATTTTGGGGTAACTGATTTCCAATTCTTTGTACAGCACGTTGACGGATTTCACTGATCAGGCAATAAATATATTCAGTAAAACCTACAGCTACTAATAACCCACACATTCAAGTCAATAAATCAGATGTATCTCATAACACTCTACAAACATATATCTTGCTTGCTTTGAATGAACAGGACTGAATTCCAAATAATTATTATGCCCATAAGATACATTTTATAAGGCGAATATGAGTTTTTGAAAAAATTTAGTTTGAAGTTGTTACTTAGTGGCGACTTAGAATTCGTACGTCACGCCTCGCCTATGTTTTACAGCTGCAGCTAGCGTCGAAAATAGCACGTGTGAGGCGAAGGAAATATTAGTTGTTGGTTTTGCCTTCCAAAATAGACATCTACGTGTACACTTGAAAGTTTGGACTGGTGAAGCCTGGGCTTAAAATAAACTTTCCAGGCGAATTTCTGTAAAATAAAACTGGGCACAGAACCAGAAATGCAAGCATTTGTAACTTCGCTTAAATAAATTTTTGAATATATTTTCAAAAATATCTTTTAATAGAAAAACACACAACTTTTTTGCGGTGTTTATTATTTCTCTGTAGAGGTAATTCGAAGAATCAAATTAAATTCTTCAACTATTTTTAATGCAGTTAAGTGATATCATACTCCATGATGCCTTACGTTTGTTCTCTTATCGGTCGATTGATCATTTTCTCTGTTTGTTTTTCATGCGTGTAGTTGTTATCGTCTCATCAATCTTTCTTGTCAAATCAAAGACGCGGAAAGAGCCCACTTAAAGGCCGAATATGACTAAAGTACTACCTACGGTTAAAATTAAAAAACAACAACACGCACTTTTACGTACGCATCACAAAAGTAGAAATTGACAAAACATGAAGACGCCAAATTTGGGCAACGCAGCTCAAAATATCAAGATATTAGTTCGGGAAAGTATAAAATAATAATAATTATTATTATTATTACAATGTAAATTAAAAAAAAATGTAACCAGAGTTTATTTATCAAATTAGAAATTTGCTAGAGGACAGTAGGTCACGCATGTGTTTAAAGTACATAAAAAGTAAATTACAAGTAACATGTAAAACAAATTGTAACTGATGACCAGTTCTCAGTGAAATCATGTTGCCAAGCAAGCCCACAATAAAAGAAAAATGTTAAAGTAGACCAAAGTAGTATATAAATGTTTGTTCTTGTACTATGTGTTTTAAAGGTGACTAAATGATACTGGGCGATGAATGAGGACTTATTAGGCCACGTGCACACGCTCACTCGTTCCAGTTGGACGTCGGGCATGTTGAGTAAGGTGGCGGCTATGCTGGATGTTCTGACCCTGAAAGGTAACATTGATGTGATCTTCCAGAGAATTTGAGAAAAACTAACAAAAAAATTAAAAATAATGCCAAAACAATAAACATACTAAAATATTTTAAATATAATTTTAAAGTCAGATTAATCTGCCGGTTTTATTTGTTCTGTAAGCAAAGGGTATCCAAAATAAAAATCATTAAGTCATGTGCGATTTACAATTTTTTCATTCTAACTTTTACCTAGGTGAAAAGCATAATGCAGCTAAACATGTTTCTAAAATGTATTAAACATCTGATTTATTGAATTATGTAATTTGCATAAAATTTAACATTTTTTTACAAACGTCTAAACCACCGAAGAACCGTACAAAATCCTGTTATTTCCTTCTTGGTAATAATTTCGGGAAACTCTATTACTAAATCGATACAGCCTATTCGATTGGAAAAAATCTAAGATTCATA
This sequence comes from Clitarchus hookeri, assembly GCA_002778355.1. Taxonomy (NCBI): domain Eukaryota; kingdom Metazoa; phylum Arthropoda; class Insecta; order Phasmatodea; family Phasmatidae; genus Clitarchus; species Clitarchus hookeri. The sequence goes on along the minus strand of NQII01000970.1, from coordinate 380,482 downwards.
GTGATAAATCGAAAACGGTTTTAATTTTTATACTCATTAGATTACGAATTGCCTTTGTAGTAATACATTTATATCTCCGAAAAATTTCACCGAGCGAGGTGGTGCAGTGGTAGATTACTGGATCGAATTCGGGAGGACCTGGGTTCGTTTCCCTTTCCGGCCATCCTGATTTCGTGTCTCCATTGTTTCCCGAAATAACTGCAGGGGAATGCTGGTTTAGTTAATTACCACACGCCATGGCCAATTCCTTCCCCGTTCCTGCTCCTCTGAGTGGCTTGCTGCGTCTTTTGCAATCTCGCGTTGTTGACGAGGCGTTAAGCCCTACCTACCCACGACAGTTTCAGAGTGTCCGTTGATGGCTATGTGAACACTAGTTTTTAATTTTTCAAACAGTTTACGGGAAGAGGTGTAGATTTTATGGAAGGCTTTCAAAGTGATCGACGAGGTATGAACCAGTCACAGAATAACTGAGCACACAGAGACGAAATGGTGACGTAGATTATTTCATGTACGCGTACCCATTCTCTGATTGGCTGCGCGAGGCTCTGTGAACGGTCCTTATGCCGGATTAGTTACTGAGTACTTCGAAAGCTTCTCTATTGGGCTCTCGGCTGGCGAGTAGGTTACCAGGAGACGATTGACAAACGGCGTTCCGGCACTTTGCTATTCAGTGACGCCATTTTGTTAGCGTGTGCGGTTGTAGTTCGCTACGCAGGCGACTGTTTCGCCTCTGTATACTTACCTACTCTGCGACATGGAGCTGTTTACTTAAGACGCCAACAACTTTACTGGGAGCATACCAGTTAGTGCGTCCATTAAAATACTTACACTTAGAGGCACAGACGGTTTTTCAAAGGTTGTTTTCAAAAGTGTTCAAATTTACACGGTACAGTAATTATGTTGTACTAAACTAGTGATGACTATGCTGTGTAGGTTTCTGTGACGCTGAACATTTAAATGTAATTTAATATTAAAACGTTTAATTTTTTTTTGTTCCTTTTCAGCTAACCCGGAGACAGCATACGTGATGAAACTACCTTAACTAGATAACTAGTACCACAGTTCATGACTTTTCCGGTATTCGAACCCAGATCACGTGATCCGAAGGAACTCTTTAAAGTAGCGGTGTTTTGGTAAAATTAACTGCGTGTAAGATGTGCATCCTCTCGTGAATATAACACCCTCTTCCGAGACAGCAGATTCGTAGGATTCCCTAAAACTAGGCCTGGGTAAATGCAGTGGTGGGGGAAAGCGGAAGACCCTTTAAAATTCTGCTGGACATTGGCAACGTCCGCCAAAGTTCCCATTTCGGGTTCGCAGTGGATATGGAACCAAGTTTGCCGAGACGGGAGGCGGGCATGCTAACCGCAGTGATCCGGGGACAGTGGGGTGCTCCGTAAAGATTATAGTTCCCTAGACTACAAAGCGCAGCCATTCAGAAGGAAGGTCATAGGTCGTGTTTCACAACTCTCTCAGTTTAACTATGTTTTTTTAGTTTTCAAAAAAAGAACTCTTTCTTTCCAGCGAACGTCCTTTTGCATTAACCACTGACAGAGATTTATCGATTTGAAACGATGCTCTTTTACTTATGTTAAACGGAATAAAAATACGACGAGCCCGCATGTAACTTTCTGAACTACCTACAATAAACGCCAACATATGCGAGGACAATTAAAATATCAGTTTTCAGCTATACAGTTTCTTGTTTAAAAATTTTAATTATAGATACTTGCTTGTAGATTAAATTCAGTTACTAAAAAAATCTCTTAAATCATGCAGTGAACCCTGATTATGGCTAGAAATGTTGAAAATAGTCAACAACTGTAATAAACTCCATGTTTAATCTCGTTGAAGTGTGGTGCCTTTACTACGTATTAAGTACCCGCTGTATCTAATAATTGTAATCTAATGTTGTAAATAAAGATGGTGAATGCCAGAGAGCATGGAAGAACACAGCGAGTGTACAGCCTCGTTCTATCGCTATTTCGTACTCTCTGAGCAAACTGAGACACCGCGTAAAATCCCACGCCACGAAAGAACGTGCATTGAAATCTCAGCCACACCAATTCACATTTAAATGTTAGAAATTATAGTTAGGGACGCCCGAATTTCGCAAAAGGTTTACGCACATGCTAGATTTCAATACACTACGGGCACGCCAGCAGTTTTATTTCGCTTATCGGTGACGTGTCTCTGCTAGATGACATTTTCTTACTTGACTGGCCAATCAGAATTAGGCAGCTCCGATACCGCACGTCTGTGATTGGCGGGCATACACCTAGGACGTGCCGAAACCTAGATCACCCAATCAAGTAAGTGAATCTGAGCATAACTACATACCTGAAAAATTCGCGAGTTCAATGACCTGTAGGCTATTCTCCATTGTCGTATGTAAAATCATGCAAATATCAATTTTCATTGGTTGCTTGTTGTATTAACGGAAGACGGTGATTCTGTCTGTATTTTATTGTGCGTTTGTTATTGGCCCAGAGTTGTCCAGGAGGTGTAAACTAACGGGTGGGCCAATAGAACAAGCAATACAAACGTACGAGGTTTTGAATTCTAGCTTGTCCCGAAATGAAACCGCGAATTTTTCAGGTCTCTAAGCAGAATTGTTATGAAATGAAACAAGTCGTGAAATATTTTCGCGAAATTCGGGTGTGCCTGATTACAGTTCGCTGGGCCAAAGCACGGAATTACCAAAGGCAGCGGGAGCGTCAGTGATTGTAGGCGGACTCGGTGTTCGCAGGATCGTGTCACGACGGAGATTAGGGTGCGGAGACGTCATCGGGCGTCATCACGTCGTGCACGGCCACCAAAGACCGTTATTTCGCCACTGTGCGCTCGCCTACTCCGCGGCGGCGAAACCTCTCCGGTGCTAATATGCCGGAGTTAAGGCGAGATCCTCGGCTCGGAGAAGGTTTAATATGCGCGCGCATCGCCTGGCTTCTTCTCCCCGGGGGATCAGCCGACTCGGCCCGAGGACCGGATTGCGAGAAGATGGCGAGAGGGGGTGCTAAGGAGGACGTGAAGGAAAAGACGCGCCAGACGGAAATACCCGAGCTCGCCCCCTTAATTAACGCCGACGTCCCTCACTTGGCTCGACGAGATTACACTTGCTCGGTGGCGCTGCGTCTTACCGTCAAACGGGGACCGGAATTTAAAGCGCTCGGTCAAATAGGTGCGCAGCTTTAAAATAATACTAAAATAAGCATTCTTACAAACAGAGACAGAATGGCGTGTGGTGCTTGGCTGCAAGAGGCATGCTGGTGATTATTCGTAGTTGTTAACTCGAATGTTGTTTTTGAAGTTATCGTTTGTTTTTGAAGTTATCGTTTGTTTTTGAAGTTATCGTTTGTTTTTTAAGTTATCGTTTGTTTTTGTCTACTGACACAGTGGGACGTCTTTTTACAGGATTGTTTGTGAATGAATATTCCTCTTGTTTTACGTTTGTTGCTGGTCCACAGTTGCATAGTGCGAGTTTTAAAAATGGCTTTCAAATCATTACAATAGAAAAATAACAACAATTTTTTAATTTCTGACGACTAGATTAAGAGCCCATGTGTTTTGTATTAAATATAATTTGTGGGTCCAGGATTTCTTATAATATTTCCTTACAAATTTTCCTTCTTATATAGGTGTAAAATGTTTTCTCTTTTGCTAAGTAACATTTTCTTGGTTCTATTTTGTAGTTAACGCAGATTTTATGATTTCACTCTTATGGCGTACGCTATGTAATCCAGTACCTGCTGCTGAAGACTGAAACAATTCTTATATTTAGTTCCCGACCAGTTCTTAAACATCCGCTGTTCTTATCGACCAAATATCCAGGAAAAGTGTATATTGTAAATACTCAGTAACAGAGTGTTGGACTTAGAATTAGATCCTAAAAAAAATAATAATAATAAGTACCATAAAACAGCAACACGGCTAAACTACGTAATGAAAATTACTGCTGCAGTTGTATGTTGAACTTATAAAAAATTGACTAGGGTTCCTATGACGTCATATTCGTACCTTTGAACTACATCAAGGTTCCGATTTCTGTTCAAGTCGATCGCAGTTTATTATACACACCTTGAAGAACTTAACCTCCTTGTCACTTGATAAAAAGGAGCAGATACTACTCGAACAAACAAAGCGCTAAGGAATCAGACCTTTAGGTCAATCAACTAATGAAGCTACATAGGCAATTCACTGCAAAATGAGCATTATTGAAAGCACTGCTTAAAGTATAGCTGAATGCACCTTTTGTGTTCTTCCGCCATATGTAAGATTAACATTGTCGTGGGCCTCAACGCTTTGTTCATGCGTCGGTCAAGTGAAACTGGGAAATTATTTGAAAAGTAAATAACCAATCTGCTCATTTTTACACTTCGATGCATTAAAAAATAAACAGAAAGAGAAAGAAATAATTCAAGTTATCATAAATGGTTACCTAACACTTTTTATTCGACATTAAGTTACAAAACTACTTCCCATCCATCGTTACCAACTTTACTGGGCGCATGTCTCTCAGGGCGCCCGTTGCAATATATGTAGGTAGGGGCAGTGACTTTTTTTCTAAGGTTAATTTCAAAAGTGCTCACTTTATCGTGAACAGCCTTTATCATTCCTACAGATTTAGATATCGAATAATTTTTTCGAATTCATTTGTCAGTGAGCTCATATTTACAGTTATATGAACGTTTGGGCGACTGTTAATTTTTTTATTGCTTGCAGTATTTATGATAAACATTCAACATTCTAGATGTTACATTACTGATGACAGTTGTGAGCTGCTTATGACTAGCACAGGAACTTCATGGGCTCGTTCAAAGTACTGTAGTCCAGTCGTGAAACTGCAGGACTATCAAAACACGACTGACAAGTTCTTGACTGGCGATAGTCAGTTAATGAATGAGCTCTATTTGAGTGTGTAGGCTGCAGATACGGCGTACTTAAGAATTCAGAGCTGAAATAGCCCCGTATCCGAGCAATACGGCACCATTACTAGCCAGCAAGATATCGGAAAGCAGTTCACCAATCAACGCCTGGTGACTTACTTGCCAGCTCAGCCAGTAAAGAACCTTCCGCAACATGCGGTATAGCCAATCAGACACAAGGCCACATCCCAGAGCGCCATCCAGCCAATCAGATAAAGGTTATGTCCACATCAAAGGAACCGCCACTCCATTTCGTCTCTGTGTACTCATCTATTCTGTGTTATGTCAAACTCGTGGCGCCTAACTCATATCTGTGCAAACCCAGCTTATTACAGAAAAAATCTATAACGCGACCCACGTTAAGAGAGCTCGTAAATTACAAGCGGAAATATCGGGTGGCGAATATATTTTGGGATTATAAGTGTACAACAGGAAATGGATCATTTAATCAGGCCGATGGATTAAAAAAACTATATTTGCGAACATTTCATCTTCCCTTTAAAGTTGAAAAAATCCAAATTAACACATCGGCTCACAGACGAACGTTTAAATAGGTATGGTGATAGTTGTTTCGGGCTGAGAGTTTCCACCAGATTGTGAGCACTTGGTAGCCGAGAAGAGAAGGCAAACTCGCGGCAGAACTTTCTTTATGCTTTCCTTATTCCATGAATGGATAGTTTTTTTTTTTTTTTTGGCGTTTGCTTACATTGTGTGCATTATTACTGTACCTTATTCCGCTGTGTAAGTTTAAAATATAATAACATAAAATTTTTTTTTTTAATTGGGCGCCTTGTTATAATCTGTTGATTACTTTTTATAGCCCCACGTAACTTGGAGTTTGTCAACCTTGGTATACAGGACTGTGAAGTACAGCGTGGTGCCGTTTGATGAAGCGAGACTTCAGGGTCTCTGTGGGCCTACCAGTGGAGTATGAATACGCTGTTTAGGATTAACCTAGCACTTCTTAAGTCAACCTTTGAGAAATGTCACTGCCCTTGCCTGCATACATGTTGACGGGCGCACCAACTAGCAAACGCCCCAGTAAAGTTGGCAACGACGTAGGAAAAGTACTTTCACAAAAAAAAAAAAAAAAAATTAGGCAGATGTTATCATTTTCAATTACTCGAATAATTTATTCTGCTTTCAGTTTTTTTAAACGTATGAAATTGTAATAATTAAATTTGTTTAATTGTTTTATTTTTCCTAATAATTTTACAATTTAAATTGACCGACACATGAATACGTGAATAAAGAGATAAGGCACATGACAACGTTACATTTTATATGTGGCGAAAGAATATACAATGTGCATACAAGAATATCTGAAGCAGTGGTTAGTTTACTGCAGACAGCCTGCAGAAGAAGCTGTAAGGTTGTAAGGGTTGCGGAGTCGCGCGGGGGTTGACGGGGGATGTTGGGTTGGCTACTCACAGAAGAGTTCGTCGGCGTGGTTGTCCACGCAGTCGGGCCAACCATCGCACCAGTAGTACCGGTGAAGCAGCGACCCGTCCCCACAGCGCACGAACCGGTCTGCAACCAACAAACAACAGCACTATCATTTCTAAAAGTCAACACCTACAGCACACAACATTGCAGTTCTCGAGGGATTGTGCTCACCGTTGGTCAGAGACGTTTCAATCAGACATGATTACGGGATACTTGCTTATGATGTCACCTCGCTCGATATAATTCACAAACTACGCTTTATTCAAACGAGTTGAACAAAACGCAGTGTAATCTTCGGTTAATATAACAATCGACTGACATAGAGATCACGTGTAAGTGTATTTAATTTGTATCTAAAAGATATTCAGTTTTAACATTTTGTTTGTTAGTTTTCGTTATTTCTTAGATGGTATAAAAAGTATTCGATGTTTATTAAACACAAGCACGAAAGAAAATTATCCTGGTTGTGTCTCGTCTCACCATCGCTGATTGGTGGAGAGATGTGGTGTGGTCAGACGACAGCCAATCGGAGGACAGGTAACAACATAAGCAAGGTCGAAGTAAAATCGAACAATATTTTCTAGCAGAACTATTACCAACACCGTCACTGATGGACGCGTGTATTAGGATTAAAGAAGAAATATGAAATGTAATTTGAAGAGTAAATGTGATTGTTTAATGTAATTATGAAAAGGATGAAGAAATGATATAACTGCTGAAACAATATAATGAAAAACTAGTAATAATTATTTAATTTCAATTTGTTAGAAGAATAAAGTGATAATTGTATATATTTTTTTATGAGAAGACAAATGGAAGAATAAAATTTGTAAAAAGAATTTCAGCTTGCTAATTCCATATAATTTCTTCACATCTTATTCTACTGAAATTTAACACCGACGCCCAACGTGTTAATTGTATTGTGATTTAAAACTTAAATGTAGCGAGCATTATCAACGGCACCATTTAAACAGTTTGTGTTGTTGTGCGAATGAGTCTCTATGTTATTTTCAAGAAATGAAAATAAAAAATGGAGTATGTTACTGATAAAATGGATAACCAATTTGCAAGCAAAAATTTAAATAAAATCTTTATCATTCACGAAGTTTTTCATCAAGCATTGTTACACACATATTGAAAAATAATTAACTAAACTCAATTTGGATTGAGAAACCAAACTTGAATAGTACCGCAAGTCGGCAACACAATATAACAATAAGTCAAAAACTATTTTTTTACGCACGTGTGACTAGTGAAATGTGTGCCTGGATAAGGAAGAAATAAATGCCATTGTTAAATTGTTAGAAACAATTTATCAAACTAAAATATAAGCTTCAGAAGAATGTAACAAATATGTTCTGTCATTATTGTATGGCTTAGTGTTGTACATTTATTTTTAGTAATAATATGATGGAAACAAACATTTGATAATCATTCGAATGTTCGCTTATCGGTCCCTACGTGTTCTTGAAGACAGGAACCGATTGTGGCAATTGTTTTTTTTTTCCCCGTTTCATAATAGTCTGATACTTTTGTCGGTGTTTCTATCTTCGTGTGGTGCACAGTTATTTAAACATATCAGTAGGGACACCCGATTTTCGCAAAATGAGTTCCAGTCTAGTTGTATTAAAAAATGCTTTAGCTCAAATCCTCTTTGCAATTAGATGGTATTACTCTTACGTGTCTTAGCCGCCTTTCCGCAAATCACATTAATTCATTACCGGAGTAACCTAATTCTAAATGGTTAGTCAAATACCAAAACTTCTTCTCCCCAAGACGCGATCTATAACAAAAGCAAATATGCACGTTTCCATGTAATATATTGACGTATATTATTCACGAAACTATTTGTGCAAAAAGCAGGTGTTTCTCTTTAACGGTTTACAATGCTCTCAGTGTTTGTTCGTTAAGTAACTTATCCAGTTGCACTTTTTTCATTATCATTTTCTTCGTAATTACTGCGGTGTTCTTTGTGTTTTTTTTTTTTTTTCGTAATTTTTTTTAGAACGGTTCACATTTGATTTTTCTCTGTTCTTTCTTTGACTACAGACCAGAAATGAATTCGCGAATTCAGTGACTTGTAAACTATGCTTCACACTCCTATGTGTAACAAGGTAAATATGAACTGAGCATTGGTTGCTATCTGTCACAGCAGAAGGCGATTATTGGGCCTGCACTTTGTTGCGTGTTCATTATTTGCTCAAGTTTTTCCAGGAGGTGACGTGCGATCGTATTACATACATAACATAAATGTACTACTCATTGAATTCTAACTTATCTAGAAATTAATACACGAAATTTTTGGGTCTGTAGCTATGACATATTCGGGTATCCTAAGACTTAAAAAAAATATATGTGTAACGACACATGTCCTAGGAAAATTCTGTCATTCAAATCTGGATCACAAAGTTAACGACCTCTACAACATCCCAAAGTCTCCCCAATCAGTACGCGATATATTATCACATTTCGTAAGTGCATTAGATGCTTCAAACATTGCGAAACTGTGAATTTATGTGTACATTTCTAGAAAGTTTTCGAGACGCTTCCAACCCCATTAATTAATTTTTTCGTATTTTAAAGGTATAATGTTTAATTTTAATCGGCATGCACATCGGAAAATTACCCAGTTTCGTAGCGGACATCACGGTCCGAAAGTGGTTATGGACCAGGGTGTGGTTCGTAAGGAGAATAATGAGAATTAGGGGGTGGGAGGGAGATCACAGGAAACATGCCTCTCCCCCTTCCTTATCGAAACATTATATTGAAATGAAACTGTTCTGTAAATGTTTTAAAACTAAAATAAAAATATATCAGACTTGTTTAAAAAACCAATTTTATTTGATAAATTTTAATATTATTATCTAAAATTATGGTGAGACAGTGTCCATCTCCCTTGCCAAGAATTGTACACCTGTACAATGAAAAAATTACCCCCCTCCCTCCTTCCCAAAAAAAAATTCTAGATCCACCGCTGCTATGGTTGTGTATTGGTAATTGCTCTTTACTATACCTATTTTTACCCGTAGTTTATGCGTGAACCACCTCAACATAGTTCTACAGGTCACGTCACACCACGTGCTCAATGAGAGCCTCGCAGCTTTCTCGTGAGTGGTTGCAGTACGTCCAGTTTCCCCCGACCCCGCGGTGGTTGTTGCTTCCTGCCGCAATGCCCTTATGGTGTACAGTTCTGAACTAGTGCCAGTGTATACATGAAACAGCTTACCAGAGTCCTCTACGAGCGGCGACTTACCCGGCGCGCAGTCCGTCTCGTCCGAGCCGTCCTTGCAGTCGACCAGGCCGTCGCAGACGAACCCGGGCCGGATGCACTCGCCGTTGTCGCAGCGGAACTCCGGCTTCCAACACTTCCGGTGCACTGCGGGAAACACACACGCGTCAGCTCCCTGTGCAGTGGTCCTCCGGAAAGGAGGTTAACACTTTCATTCCCATTGTAGACAAATATCCACGTGCTGCACATGAAGATTATATTTGGCCGGTGCTGTACAATGTGAGGCTCAGTGTCCAATGAACTTAGCTGTCAGTAACTGGCTCGTAAACCGCGCTACTGCTGTACCTTCTGACTGGTTGAAATCACTGGTCACAAGGGACAGGAGAATTTTGCGTTTCAACAGACCTGCGGGCTAGACACCATGGTTCCATGCTTTCTGTTCACTAGCAGCTTCCTCACCTTGTAACGTATTTTACTCCGGATGAGGTGACAAGGGGATCGGTGCTTGTTTATTTTCACGTCAGTTATTACCACATAATTCACCTGATCGTATCTATTAAAATACGAGCCAATTACAAACACGACGTAAATATTATGGTGTTCTAAAACTAGCTTGTTCTAAAATGACTTCGCGAAATGTTCCTGTCCATACTGACCACCGAACACAAAGCCTACAGTTTATTGATTGCGATATCGATATCTTTGCCAGCTTTAGAACAGCACACATAAAAAAAAATTCTTATTTGCACCACCAGAAACCATAAATTATTTTGGTAAAAAAGGGTTAAGATTGAAATGGTCAACCCATTCGGCCAATGAACGACGAGATCACGTAGTACTAATAAAGAGCACATGGATGCAACAGGAACTTGTCCCGCCAACTGTAGCAGCACACTTCAACAAAATGGCGAAACTAGCCAGTCCAGCAAAATGTTGGAATGCAGTGGGCCAACCAGCGCAGCGCCTACTCGCCAGCCGGCAGCCCTGCCAATAGGGAACTTTCTGCAGCATGTGGTGTTCAGTTAGAGACAATGCCAGTTCCCAGAGCCTTGCGCAGCCTATCAGAGGATAGGTATTGCCACATCAAAGGAACCGCCACGTAATTTAATCTCTGTGTACTTAAGTGTATCTACTCTGTGATCCAGGGTGAAACTGAAATCAGGAAGGATGCTGTACATTTTTTTTTTCAGGGTGCAGGCGACCATAAATTGTTTTGAAAAAATTGCACGAAACCTTTTTTAACCTCATGTTTATAGACGGACTACACATTTCTGAATAAATTCTTGCATGATATTTCCTGGCGTAATACATCCACAGAATTTTATTACAGGCAGCCAGGCTAGTCTAACAATTGTTATATTAGGAGAGGGTGAATAAACACGTAACTTCATGAACGCGAAAAATTTTCTCTTCTGGGAAAGAATGCTAAAATGTTATAGACATTTATGCACTAAAAAAATACGCAATAAAAAATCATACAGTATTCCTTTTAGATGTTCAATATTAAAAAGCATGTATTTGAGTGAACGCACACACATATTAACGTGTTTATAGTTTGAATATTTATCATAGAATGTGATAATTCGTACCTTTACTTCTCGACTGAAAGCAATTCCTGTGAGCTACACAACTTTCTCGAGTTTTGCTACAAAGACGGCCCTTAAATTGTTATTTTACAATTACAAGAAATACTAGTATCTTCGTACCTTTACTGAGGTTAGTAAAAGTACAAACTAGTTCATTGTAAAATTTACAAAAAAAATTTACAGTGTATGAAGATCTCTTTCCTTTATAACAGAGAAGTTTGCAGATATTCACGGAGGACTTTGTTGGCACTTTTATTTCTAAAACTGAGTTTTCTTTCTGTGGCATTTTCGTATCCTTTTGCAAAGGCAACTTTCGTATTGAAAAACATTTCTTCGTTTTTTTCACGGTTCAGTAAACGCGAAGCATATCCAGATCCAACACAACGAAACGCCTATTTGCAGCTCAACAGGTTGGAAGAAAACTCTTTGTAAAAAGTAAACACATGAGACTGCGAAATACATTTTTAAAAAAAATCTACCTTTTGGAAAGCAAGATATGAGTAAAAAATTACTGTTTGCAAATGATTGAAACTTTTTAAGTGTTAATGAGGCGCTGTAGGCAAACAGAATAAATTAACTGCAAAGTTGACTAATACATTTATGCTTAATTGAGCGTACGTATTTATGAGCACATGGCGGTAATTATTGTTTGCGATTCACAATAATATATTTTTATCAAGCCAGAAATGCTTTATTCTAAAAAACATACATTTTAAAATCGACTCGTTTGTTTTAGAAATACTGAATATACAATTGACTCTAAATATATAGCTATGTGTTATGATGTGTACTAAATGTTTCCATTTTAAGCTTGGCATTTTCAGCATTTACAATGTTCTTGGAAAATCCATAAATATACGTTTATTTATCGTTACGTATGCGCGTATATTTATGGATTTTCTAAGAACGAAGTTACTGCCACGCCATTTAGCCTGTGAATAATGGATTTTGAAAATGTATTTTCGCCGAATGCCTTGTACAACGCCTACAAAGTCCGCAGCAGAGGGTGACATATGCCTCCCCTGCCGCAGAGACACATGCGTAATGCTGGCTTGAGGAAGTGATACGTCAGCACATCAACGACGGGCCCTCCACTAGTTCACGCTACATAGCGCGTCAAATGGGCGTTTCCCATTCGACCGCGTGGGACGTACTGCGGGCAAATCGCCGACATCCCTACCGCTGGCAGAAACTACAGGGCATTCGGCGAAAATACGTTTCCAAAACCCAACCTTCACAGGCCCATATCTCCTTCAACATTCGGTTTAGGAATGAGGTGTCCTGTATATTTTCGACTTTATTATCCATAGTTGGGGCGGGGCGGTGATATTTCGCGAAAAGATTTCGAGACAAGATACACTCCAAAGCACTGTAGGGTCGACCAGCTTATTTGATTGGCTGAAAAATGTTCTGGCCCGTGTAAACCGTTTGCGCACGAATCACGAAGGTTCAGTGTCGGAGTTACTTGGTCCTGAGTGGCTTGGTCAAAGACGGACACGGCACCAGCAGCCAATGGAGGTATGACAACAGCTGAGGTGTGTATATAGTATTGAAGTCTACTGTGTGCTTCGATTTTTACGCGAAAACTCACTGGCCCTTACCACAAGGAATCAGCTCCCGTAGTTTCGGCGTTTAATATCCTAACATTCTGCGTAAGCACACGTAAAGGA